>JAZGTH010000080.1:5427500-5510000 GCA_036877525.1 Chromobotia macracanthus | reverse complement strand
CAGAACTAACACTGGCATTACTTTCCTTTATACTTCATTCTCCAGACATCGGACAATGAAAAGTCTTTAAGATGAAGGGTGGGAGATATCAGGTGGATCACGTTCTACTTTGGATGGCGCGCAGTAATTGGCACGCATCCATGCAGGCACACGCAGGCACGCGCAGACGGCTGCAGACAGGATCAGCTCCGGCATGTCCAACGTTCCTGCGTAAAACTGACAACTGCAGGTGCTCATGAATATTCAACAAACAGAGAGAATACTGCGCTGTCTCACCACACTCCATTAGAGTGTGTGTGTGAGTGTCTGAGTGTGTGTGTGGCATCATAGTAATTGCCATACATAACATTTTGGTTAAAAATAAACAAAAATCACTTATCGATCAAGTAGATCAACAGATCAGTGTTGAAAACAGTCTCATTACTCTGATTCACAACAGTAAGTTTATATTAATGACTTAACAGGTTTATAAACAAACCTCATCAATAATCATTGCTGGAATCAGTGCTGGAATTTATTATTGATAAGTTATGGATTTTTTCATTGTTTAAAAAAATACTTGATTCTGATTGGTTGGATTGTTTGATTTGTTCTACAATAAATTCTTTCTAAACTACGTAACTGACTGCAGTCTTATTTTCTGGAACGGTGATCTCGTGTGTATTCGTATTAAAGTATGCATGTTTAAAAATCAACACAGGTAACAATATTCTAACACAGTCCCACAGAAAGACTTTCAGCAACAAATGAGGAAGGTCATTTATTTTTAAACTAAATCCAGGTGGCATGTCACCAAAGTCCATTCACTTTAGGTTTTAGACACTGTCAGTCCATTCAAACATATAAAATGTGTGTGTGCTGGAATCTTGTATAAACACTAATGAGATCACAGTGGGATTACAGAACGCTGAATAGAAGACTGCTTTCTAGGGAACAGAAAGAGAGACTTAATGAGTGAATTCTGCTCCAAACTGTGTTCAGTAATTACAGTCAATTCCCTAAAGGAATCCAGTAACAGGAGAGAACATATGCTAACATCACTTTCTCTTTAAGACAACTGAACAACATGGTCAGCAAGAATCCAATGTGTGGGATTAGTGCGAACAAAAGTGAAAAGAAGAAACCAGAGCAGAACTCAGTTTGGATGGTTTGATGCTTCTGGTAGACACTGTAACAGGTAAACATCTAGTTTTTAGTGCAGCTCCTCTCAGTTCCTGACTGAAGAATGCTGCTGTGATCGTGTCCTCTTGGTCTGATGCTCTCGTGTTTTTCTGTTGTCTATGTTGCAGTAAAACACAGAAGCAGCAGAAAGCTGTTGCTTTAATATTTTTCCTGAACACATTTGAATACCTCTGATAATATAACAATGCTGAGGCTGCAGGTCACATACTATCTGCAGCAGCCACAGCAGGTTTTAAATGTATGAACCTCAAAGTAATGAGCAATTGTGGGGTAATGAATTATCTCAGTGCCAAAGCCCACATGCTAATGCAAACAGTACATCATTAAGGGCTGTTTTAATGTGTGTTTCAGCCTGATGGGGCAGTAATGTAGCGAGTTCTTTACAGTAATGTAAAGAGTTTACACAGCAACAGCGAGAGATTCCATTGATGGGGAGACTGAGAGAGAGTTCAAGGGATGTTTTTCAGTTCCTGTCTGCAGTTAACTGTTGACCGGTTAGAAGGAGGACTAGTTTTTGTAAATCCAGTGTGCTGTATTTTCTTACTAATCCGGCTGTTTCCATCCCCTCCAAAAGCATCTTCTACATTCCTGTTTGTCTGTCAGAGATGCTCTGTGTAAGCACTCTAGTGTGTTTGGGGAGGCAGTCTGAGTTGAGAGTAAGTGACTGGGGTCTGTTCATCATCAACATTTGAGGTTATAGAATTATGATGTTTAAACTCTGTTTTCCATTTCTGAGTGAACGTGCTGGACGCCCCCCTGCCGCTCGGGTTTAAGTATGCATGATGAAGCCAGAAGCACAGAAGATATGAAGATGCGATGAAGAGCAGATGAATAATTGATTGGCATTTGGCAGCCCGAGGCTCAGTCGTGCTGTGCCATTCTGTGGTGCATTGTGGGTAAACTCCCAGTGTGCTGGATTATGGGTGGTTTCACCTCTCCATGACAACCACATCAAGTTTCCACCAAGAGTGACACCAGACTGTGCATTTGCAGGTTTTGACAGTGTGTGGTGTGAAGCAGTGGTCAGGCTCGCTATAAAAGCTACTGTGTGCACGTGACTCTGATTGCTTGTTATATAGACTTAATTATGTTGTGATTCTTAAATGAAACGGCTCCAGTGTAATGGGAGATTTACAGAACAGTGTGCTGGAAGCAAAACACACACACACACACACACACACACACACAAGCTCAGTGAGGCTGTTTCAGTGCGATTAGTAAAATATCTGGAGGTTTTTCCAAAGGCACTGATATGTGTGAAGTGAAGAGTGAACAGAAACTCCTGAATGCCTTTAATGGACCTGCAACTCTCTCTCTCTCTCTCTCTCTCTCTCTCTCTCTCTCTCTCGCTCGCTCTCTCATTGTATTGTGTTGTAAGAGATGAGCTAGAAATATGAGCAAAATAATACATTTAATATTTCAAACTTATAGTTTGGTAATGTAAGTAATTTGTGTATCTAGTGGGGGTTATTTTATTTGTAATCTGATAAACAGATTAGCATATTTTAGATTTGAGCAGTATGCTTCTACCCAAGCAACACCGTAGATATCTCCCCCACACACAGTGTTTATAATGAAGACATTCACACATCTGGTTCAATAGGTTATTTTTCTTAGCATTCGGATGAAAAGGTCAAATGGCAATCAGGCGAATCCTGCCAGCATCCAGAAGATAGGTGTGTGTGTTTGTGTTTGTTTGTCTGTGTGAAATCTGGCACAAAGCTGAATTCACTGATTTCCTCTGTGATTCTCTGTGAGCTCAGATATTTTGAATATTCTCGTTATGAAAGTGATGGCAATCTCCAAACGCTAATGAACATAATTAATAGACATGACATGAAACAATGTTCTGAGTATGTGAACAGTCTGTATTAATTCTGAGTTCTGTGTCCATTATTAAAGGCTATGAAAACACACAGTAACACCAGGACAGTAGTGTGTCTGTGTGTGTTGTTAAAGAGTGACAGTAGGGAAATGCATGTCCTTTAAATCAGTGTTCTCATTGAATCATTGTAATAATAATATCTTCAAATGTGAAAGATCCATGTCTCAGATTAATATTGATATTGACTGTAAAGATCTGGTTACATGAGCACACAAACACACACATGCAGGTCCTCTCAGAGCATATGAGCCTAACGATTTTCATATAGAAGTGTGAAAGTATGTGTGTGTGTGTGCTTGTTTGTTTAAGTGTGTGTGTGTGTGTGAAGGAAGCCCTCGGGCATCTTTATCCTCCTCAGATCTGACCAGGCTGAGCTGCAGCTGTGTAGTTCTGGCCATGAATACAGACACACACACAGCCGGAAAGAGCCCAGGCTATACACACGCTGCCAGTCCACACAGCTGAGCGGAAGATAAGCCTGTCTCTCTCTCTCTCTCTCTGTCTGTCAGTCTGTCTGTCTGTAGCCATATTAAAATTGAATACAACACATATGATTAAATATTACATTTTAATGGCAGATAAAAAACAGCATTTTTTGCCCATACTTGAAATATCTGGGGAATTTTGTCAGTTGCTCAGTGATGGTTGTACATGTGTTTTACTGTGGAATTCAGACCAGAAACAGAGGGACACATTGTGTAGCAAACAGGAGAATATCAGAGACGGAAACACACTCTGTCTTGCACTCGTGTGTGTGTGTGTGTGTGTGTGTGTTTATTTTGGTAGGTGGTTAAATTAAAGACCATAATCTCACAAATTGAAGTTCTGAGGGAATGTGATGGATTATCTGGACCTTAAAAGACTAAAGACACATTTCTGTGAAGATGTGTGAGTGTGTGTTTGACGTGCCATGAGAGAGAGGAATAAAGCCCCTCTCTCTCTCTCTCTCTCTCTTTCTCTCTCTCTTTCTCTCTCTCAGATATGTGTCTCTGGTGAAGTTTCAGGTCAGCGAATATCCGCTGTAAGGATTCCTGTGGGAATAATAACATATCTTACATGATTATAGAACTCTATACAGTGTGTGTGTGTGTGTGTGTGAAGCATTCATTCATGACATCAGTCTGATTTCAGCTGCCGTGGGATTCCATCTATCCCATAATGCATCACTTCTCAAAAGAACGTGGCAGAGAAATGCTCAAGAAACGCTCCGTCACACACTCTCTGATATAAATGCAGACATAATGATGACATGCTTTGTAGGGTAGAACTGTGCAGCTGTGTGTGTGTGAGTTTACATAATTGTCCCCAGAAGTTAGATCAATCTTATAAAGCATTCTGTGGGGACATCCAGAGACATTAGAATGAGTCTTGTTAGAAAGAGTCTGTCGTCACTACAGTTAGCTTTATTTGAAAACTAGTTGGTGTATGTGTTTATTGTGGGAGTCTGTGAGGTGATATTTGTGTTTGAAGTGGAGCAAACGTTTTTTCTTTAGACACAGTGGAGTTTTCACACCCCAAGATTTAAATATCAGAATGATATTAAAGAGCAGATTTTTATTCCAAGAAAATGACCGCAGGAAAATTCCTAGTGTGTCCCCCAGAGTTTCAGTTTAGAGCTCAACCACTTTATCAGTGTTTTAAAAGATTTATTTTGAATGTTTCAACATTTGAGTGATCAACAACATGATTTTGAGGATTCCTCACAGCCTTACTGTATGTCAACTCTCTCATTTGTGTCTGCTTTTGGCTCTCCAAAAGAATTTAATAAAAGGATAAGAATAAAAGTTAATACTGATGTTATTTCCTGAGCTCTGCGAGAGAAACTTCTGAGCAGTTCTGTTTTCCTGAGGAAATGTATGTGCCCTTTATCAGCCAATCAGATTTTCTTCATTTTCTTCAGTGATTCATTATTCATTCAGACTGAAGGAGACGTTTTGTCTGTGTGTTTGGCTGACTGACTTGTGAAGATTGTTTGTGTGTAGTTATGTAGCGCACGGGAGTGAACGGCATTCTGGGAACTCTGAGGAAAACGTGACAGTAAGATGTGTTCTCCTGTTCCCCTCCGCACGCGTCTCATATCAAACTGCACCAGAACCCAAACATCTGCATACGTGTGGCTTGACTCTTCAGTACATCTTCTATCCTTGAGAAGCAGACGCGGTTGTTGAGTCTGACTCAGAGGGGGAATTATTAATATCAACTTTGTTTCTGATGTGTTTGCTTGTACATGAGATTACTAAGAGTTTTCTCAGGTGAAACGTGAGAAAACTTTAGCAAAGTCTCCTTGTGCTCTCTATTTAGCCTCATTGCTGTCTAGGAAGAACTGAGATATTAAAGAGATTGTGTTGTTTTTCTTACCTTTGGATGAAGAGTAACTGGATATCCAATCAACCCATCCAACCAACCAACTAACCAACCAACCAACCAATCAGTGTGAGCTCTCTGGCAACATTTAAGTGTTGATGGTCAGTGTTCCTCACACACATGTATGTAAACAGAGTTTCCTCTTCTGCAGGAATGATTTACTAATGCAGTCAGTAGTGTTGTTAAAGTCTCTGAGCTCTGATGCACTGTATATGTTTCATTAATCACACACAGCCCAGTGAGCAGCTGAAGTGTGTGTGTCTTTACAGTGCAGAAATCTCACAGCGAGTCCCTGCTGTCGCGCATCTAAAGTTGCTTAGTAACTGAGGAAGTGGAGCTGGCCTCACTGTGAGCATATGCCACACACACTCACACACACTGTCTGTGTGTTGAAGAACTTTAACATGCGTGTAAGTGAAGTAAGTGTGTGTGTGTGTGTGTGTGCGCGTGTGTGTTAATAGTCCTTAATTATTCTTTAACTCTTTAATTAATTATTCTTCTGAAAGTAAAGATAAAATTTCATCCAAGTTAAAATATACTATTTTACCCAATATTTGTGTGCTTACTTACTGGAGTAGCACACTGTTGGACTAGCTGTAAACGTACAGTCTTTTGAGGTGAAATGTGAGGTGGGTTTTGTGTGTGCTTTATCTGGCCAGCATAGTTTCTGATGTCTGTGTACACAGTAGAGCACAAAAGAGCTCACCAGAGTTTGGAACAGGAAGTTGTATTTGCTTAATATACACTTTGCATTCTTTGAAGTGCTTTTTCTGAACGCATATATAAATTAATATTCATCATTACATCTTTAGTGTGTGGATTTGAATAGAGTTTTACATTTTACATATTATTTACACTTGGGTATAGGTAAGTATATGCAGTGCTGCTTTTGTTACCTCTGTAATGTGTAAATTATATATGAATATTATAAAACTGTAACTGTAAAAAGTATTAAAGGTATGCTTACAATAGTTTACAGAAACATACAACTGATTATGTGCATTATAGTGCATTATGAATCGGTTACCATGGTGATGATTAAGAAGACAAACTTTAATCCTTTAACCACAAACTTCCCATCACGAGCCAACAACACTAACAACCACACAGTCACGAATCAAGCAAAGCTCTGAAACAAAGTCTCATTTTCTGCATCTAATTGAGACTTCAGAATGATTAGCAGCTTAAAATAGCAGCTAATGTTTTGCTCGGTTTTCTTCACTCTCAAACCAGAGCAGAGTCAGAGCAGCAGAGTCAGAGCTTCACGCACGCTGTCATAAGGAACAGGACAGAAGATCATCACTGTACGCTGCCTACATAGACAGAAACCTTCTTAGGCAGTATACTAACTGAACTGGGCCTCACTGGAGGTGAATGCAGAACTCTATACAGCCAGCGACTCTGACAGAAACACAGAAGAGAACAGCACACAGGAGACTCGCCAGAGGATCGTATGAGACCATGAGTTCTGTTAAGCTTCATACTCAAGTACAGAGCACACAAATATTGGGTAGACAGAGCTAGACAGAGCTGTTTCAGTCATTTATTATCAATATTAACTATTTAGAATCAGCATTGTTCTCGATTCTGTCAGCCATCTTGGATGAATTGCCTCAATGAGCATAAAGGCAGGATAATTTTTCCTCACTGTTTGGACCAGCATCAGGAGCATGACTTTGAGGCCTATGATATTGCCTAGGTAGGCAGCTCACTGGGATGTAGAACTGAGCGACTGTCTTTTCTTTCTTAGAGTGTTGCTGGTTTGGTCTCCATTGTGGAATTGATATTTCTAAGACCTCTTGAGGTTCTGATGTGAGGTTCATTCTATGCTTTTGTCTTCTGAGGGACAATCTTGTTCATCAGATGTTGATTATGATATGAACACTGAGTGCAGACAGCAGAATATCTGTGTGCTGTTTGTGTTCACTAAAGGACCTGAAGCTAGTTCATATGTAGGTGACGTAATTGTCAATAAAACAACAACAGAATTCTGTGTGTGTTTGTTGAACCAGAAGACATACATTGTAAACCCCGACACACACAGAGCTACACAAATCTGCCCTACAAAACATGTCATGATTAATTCTGCATTGTGTGTTATATGTTAGTCTTACAGTTCTTTGCTGTAAAAGACGGTGATGTGGAGTACAGTGTATGCCTGAAAACACACACTGCAGTGTTACGGAGGGTCATGACCCCGAGACCACTGCTGCCGCGTGCCTCACTCACGATACACACACACACACTGCAGATGTGCCAGCTTTTAGCAACTTTGTTAGTCGTGTGCATTTATACATGCGTCTGCTGATAGATTTATGATCCATCAGGAGAGATGGATATTTTTATCCATCATGTGGCATTTCTGGAAATGTTCTTTGTTTTAATGAATATTTAGTAGTTTATTTAGTAGAGGCAAGCATCATTGTTCTGCAGTTCTGCACACTGAGGGTTAGTGATTTGAGGCTGTTGGGTGTTTTGTGCTGGGCAGTAATACACATGAGGTCATGTGACTGTGGAGAGGTGAGCTGCTTCTTTCACATTTTGAGTCTTAGTCTTCACATTTTGATTTTGGTATATTGTGTGTTTGTCTTAGAAAGCCTCTAATTACATTGTAGAGACACAAAGCAACACATTTCCCTGAGAAGAGTCTGTTTTAATTGTCTGCGTGTGAGTTGTAATGATGGAATAAAATAATGTTTGGTTTATCCTCATGAAAATAAACTCTCTGCTTCATAATCCAAGTTTTGGCTCATTAGCTCATCTGTGTCTCAGTGCAAGAAAGAACTTTTAATATCTGAGAGTGAGAGAAATGTATTCATTTAGCAGACACTTTTATCCAAAGTGACTTAGAATTGAGAGCAATTAACATTTTGCCATAAGAGCAACAATAAACAGTCTACAAAGCTACATTAGCAACAGATCTGACACTAGGGACTGGTGAACAATATGACAATATTTTTCCAATTTTAAACACTTAAACAGTGGAAACAGTGGATTAGTTGAGAAAAGAGGGGATTGTGGGTATAATTTGAGTCCACATGCACACACACACACACTCCTAACACAATAAAACACTTTCTGGTGTCTAGCACAGGTGTATTTCTGGGTCTTTCCTCTAACACTCAGACTGATGTGTCCGCTACAGGGCAGAGAGACACATGGGTGCTGAAGAGAAGAACATGGCCAACAGTAGGAGTGACACGGGTGGAAATTCTTCTTTTTAAAGTGTAATGTAGAATAAAAGCATGTGACTGTCTCTTTAAAGTGCTTTTCTACGTCCAGTGACAGTAACACTCACATTTTGATGGATGGCCTCATCCAACAAGACTACAAGCAGACCGAAGTTTGCTCTTCCTTCGCTGCCTCCTCGGTTTTATTTTGCGGTACCACATTCAGTTTTTACCTGATTTTCAGATGGACGTGTGACCTGTAAAACTGACCTGAGACAAGTATTTCATGGTCTGATTATCTGAGCCATTATGAGGACAAAACGTCTGTTACATGATATGAAATGTTGAATCTTCTGCTTGGCACAGTCAACATCCCATTAAAATCAACCCTTTTACTTTCTTAAAACACATTCCAAATGTGTTTGAGTCGTTTGTAGTAGTTTGTAGTTTGGTAATCTACAGTTTCAAAAGATCTTCCCAGACAGGAAACACGTTCACTCAGAAGTACACTCACATGTCCACTGTTTCTCACCGTCACACATCTGCTCCTTTTACTTTAACTGCAGCGTGTTTTTACTCTGTAGTAAAAGAGGAACCTTTGCAGCTATACTGCATCAGAAATATAAATGAAATATAAATGAACTAGAACTGCATTAAAAATACAGCTGTGCTTTACATGAACACAGAAAAACCATCTGCACTTTTGAAATCCAACATCAGCCTAACGTTCCTGTCTAATGAAAAACTGCAGAAGAGTTACAAACATAAATAAAGAGCCAAAGATAAACAGATGGAGGCAGTCAGAGGAGATTGCTGCAGATCACTGGTTTCTCTCACAGCTCAGGAGACCTAATGGAGTTCACATTATTTTGGGGTGGGGCAGATATCAACAGGAGTAAAACCTCATGAGATAAAGAACTGAATTAAGAACACATTCTTTTCATTTCTATGTGCTGTATTGAATTATTGAATGATTGTGTCTCCAGTAATGATGGTCAAACGTTTGATTACAGCACATTTTACTATCACACACACACTTTATTGGAGGATTGTGGGTAAAACAAACAGCTAATTACAAATCAACAACACTAAACAGACTTGAGGCGTATCCATTTGCATAAATAAATACATACAAATTAAAATCAGTTCATAACATGTCAGATTGTTAATAATAACAGGAAGAGCCCTGTTTTTAATATGAAAAAACAATTGATAACATTGATAATAAATTGAACTGTTTATGTAAATCAGAGTTAAAGCTAAAGTAAGTTTATTTTTGCAATTCACTTTATATTAAAACAAAATTTTGATACTTTTTTAGCTGATGTAGCTCCTCATGTACTTTTTGTGTGTGTCTTGCTAATGTTTCACATTCTGATAAGCTGTGCCCTTAGTGAACCTCACAGTGTATTTGGCCATCTTATGTATGTGAATATTAGCATGTTTACAGTCTGAAGAGAACAAACAAAGCAGGAAACAACTGTGCTCTGATACGACTTCACGGGAAGTGGACAGGGAAACATTTCCCATGTGTCATTTGACAGTCAACAGAACGGCTACAGTACATAGTAACAAACATAAACCCTGTTCATAGTTGAGGGACACGTTCTTATCTTCACCTTAACTCACCTGTCAGGAGTGAGTGTTGTGTATAAAGCACACATCACATTTACTGTCATCATACTGTCATCACTAAATATACAGCAGATAAATATAAGAGTTTTGAGCAGGAGAATTCATATTCATAAATATATTATGAATATATATAAATATATTTTATATAAATACTTGGATGTGTTTTAAATATTTATAAATGTGAAAATATGATAATTCATTTTATATTTTCATGCCTATATAATGTCAGTACATTTAAAACATCTAATCTGCTTGTCTCAGGTGTCATCTGGTGTCATCATGATATCCCCTTAATAGTGAGCACTGTATGATGAGCCTGTAGTGCATGTAGTGTAGTGCATGAGCTCTGTCAGTGTGTAGGGAGCAATGAGCACTGCGTAGGGACCCTGTGAGTCTCAATGTAGAGAGAGAGAGAGGGAGGGAGGAGGGGCTGGCTGAAGCTCTCTGCAGTAGGACGCTCTCTGAATAAAGAACAGTGTGTGTGTCTGCATTCAGGGACTCTTATCTGTCGTTTAATTCAGTTTGAGTGAAGCGCACAGACTCGTTACACGCGGCGCTTTAATTAACTGAGGTAGATAAGAGCATGAGAATACAAGCATTGTTCCTCACTTCTGCTCTGTCATCTCACTCAAGTTTGTGTGATAAAATCTTCTCATCATTGATTCCTCTACACACACACACACACACACAGAGTCACATACACAGTCACTCACACACACACAGTCACTCACAGAGTCACATACAGACACACACAGTCACACATACACACACACAGTCACTCACAGAGTCACATACACACACACACACACACACACACAGAGAGTCACACACACAGTCACTCACACACACA
Organism: Chromobotia macracanthus; assembly: GCA_036877525.1. NCBI lineage: Eukaryota > Metazoa > Chordata > Actinopteri > Cypriniformes > Botiidae > Chromobotia > Chromobotia macracanthus. Next base: position 5,498,914 of record JAZGTH010000080.1, on the reverse strand, counting down.
CAGAGTCACAGTCACTCACACACACAGTCACTCACACACACAGTCATACACACACAGTCACACACACAGTCACTCACACACACAGTCCACACACACACACACAGAGTCACATACACAGTCACTCACACACACAGTCACACACACACACACATCACACACGTCACTCCACACACACACACACAGAGTCACATACACAGTCACTCACACACAGTCACACACACACAAAGTCACACAACAGTCACTCACACACAAGTCACACACAACACACAAGTCAATACACAGTCACTCACACACACACACACAAGAGTCACATACACAGTCACTCACACACACAGTCACACACACACACACAGCAAAAGTCACACACAAGTCAAAGTCACATACAAGTCACTCACACACACACAGTCACTCACAGAGTCACATACAGACACACACAGTCACACACACACACACAGTCACAGAGTCACATAACACAACAAAGAGTCACACACACAGTCACTCACACACACACAGAGTCACAGTCATCAACACACAGTCACTAACACAGTCACACACACACAGTCACACACACACAAGTCATACACTCACAGAGTCACAACACACACAAACACACAAAAACAAAGTACACAAAGTCACTCACACACACAGAGTCACAGTCACTCACACACACAGTCACTCACACACACAGTCACACACACACACACAGAGTCACATACACAGTCACTCACACACAGTCACACACACACACACAGTCACACACACAGTCACTCACACACACAGTCACACACACACACACACAGAGTCACATACACAGTCACTCACACACACAGTCACACACACACACACACGTCACACACACGTCATCCACACACAGTCACACACACACACACACAGAGTCACATACACAGTCACTCACACACACACAGTCACTCACACAACAGTCACACACACACACAAGAGTCACACAAGTACTCAACACAGTCACACACACACAGTCACACACACAGTCACACACACACACAGTCACACAGAGTCACATACAGACACACACAGTCACACACACACACACAGTCACTCACAGAGTCACATACACACACACACACACACAGAGTCACACACACAGTCACTCACACACACACAGAGTCACAGTCACTCACACACACAGTCACTCACACACACAGTCACACACACACAGTCACACACACACACAGTCATACACACACAGAGTCACACACACAGTCACTCACACAAGTCAAACACACAAGTCATACAACACAAAACAGTAAAAAGAGTCACACACACAGTCACGTCACACACACACACAGTCATACACACACAGAGTCACACACACAGTCACTCACACACACAGTCACACACACACTGGAGTTTTTGAGGAAAGCATTAGTGACATTAGATGTCTCAGGATTCCCTCCACAGTTTTTCTCTTTATCTTATTGCATGAAAAATTGTCCAAATTTAGCTGCATAACAAATGATTATGTATCTGTTTGCAGGCACTTTTATTCAAAGTGACTCGCAGTGCATATAAAATGTATCTGTATGTGTGTTCCCTGGGAATCAAACCACAACCTTTACACTGCTGACCAAAGGCAATACTGTACACATGATGCTAACATGGAAAGAGTTTTTTATAAAGCTGCATTTATCTGCATGTGTCAACGGTTTAAATAGTTTATTGAATCAGGATTAAAGGTTGTGTAGGCAGTTTCAGAGAGACTAGTGATAATTGTAGCAATTAATAGAATTGTTTTTAGATTATTAAAATTCATAAATGTGATGTTTTGTATCATACTGCTGTTTGAGTAAGCCAGCCGAGGCTGTTACAGTGGTCATGATACAGGCATCATGGCTTGTTGCTTGCTACAGTGTGAAGTGTTGTTTAAGATGTGTGTGTTTCTGCAAATATACTCATAAGAAAACCCTCCATATAAATGAAGGAAACCTCCAGATGAAGAGAAACAAGAAATAATAATCTATTGTGTGCCATTAGAATCCACAGAAATATCCATTAACACACACACAGCACTAATGGCAGTGGAGGTGCTGGTTGGAAACACTGATGCATGAAGAGAAGTAAATGAACGGAGAGATCACAGGATTGCTGCTCTGTGTGTTTTACACTGTAGTTCATCTGATTTCTGTCCAACAGTCTCAACTCAGTTTGCCAAATTAAAATTAACCCACACAGTCTCACAGTCTTCTGTGAATTATCTGCCATTGTGAGAGCTTTACTGTAAATAGATGTTTTTGTTTGGGCAACTTGTATATAAATACACAGAGAATTGTGTTCCAGCGTGATATGAGCTGGTTCTGTTGTCTAGGTAGATGGCTCGCAGTGTGTGTGTGTGTGTGTGTGTAATGGATAAACCAAGAAGCTTGACACGCACACTTTAGCTGAGAGGCAGCAGAAGCTCAAGGTCATTGCACCAACACACACACACACACACACACACACACACACACTGGTGTGCTCTGTCTCTAACACACACATGCATTTACAATTGGAACCTCTTTAATCGGCATGCTGTCTGAAGATTATGAGTTCATTAGAATCTTTGCTAAATGCATTCTGTCCACTCATAAAGATTCAGTCAGTTATGATCCATTTACTGATGGACTGATCTATTATTTAATGACAGTGTGCAGAGCAGCCCAATACAGTGTGTGTGTGTGTGTGTGTGTGTGTGTGTGTGTGTGTGTGTGTTTAAGGTATCTAGTCAGCATTTTTCTTGCCATCTGGCAGCAACACAGGTGATATCTGATTAAATAAAGGTACTTTGATAATCACACACACAGTTTTATGTCTGCTGAGAGCACCTTTATTCTTGTAAATGTAATTGTACTTGGTTAGTGTTTAGGGGAATTCTGAATACACTCAGTGACGTGTTCATGTATTTATCACCCACCAGGATGTCATAAAACATAAAAATCATTTAACAGTTTCAATCGATAACACACACACACTGCACACACACGTCTGAGTGATTTGGAATGAGCTGTGAAATCACCTTTATACTGTTTGTCAGATTTATCTAGCAAGAGACACGACTCTATAAACACAGGACAAAATTACAGCCATATGCTGCAGTAAAGAACTGACATCTATCCTGCAACGTGTGTTTGTGTGTGTGTCAGTGTGTGTACAGTGTGTGTGTGCTGCAGATGAGCTTGGTTTATAAACCTTACTTTAAGATAACATCGTACCTCTCCCTCATCATATATCACAGAGAGAAAGTACTCCTGAAATATCATTGATAGAACAGCAAGAGTCTGTAATGTTTACATGATGGAGTATTGTAATGTTTGTGAAGAGGGTCAGTGTGGGTTACAGGATCTAAGTGAGTCTCATTTAATTTGCCACAACAACAGGAAATGTTTTAGGAAGTCAGACTGAATTTGAGTCAGCCTGAGTTAAAGTTGAGTTATGATTGGTCAGCACGGTCCAGTTGGCCCCTGCTGGTGGATACTGGAACTACATCAATAAGTATGTAATAATACATACTATAGTCTTTTTATTTTAAGGCTAATTTTGCAAACAACATGCAAATTATAAATATTTTATACTATAGTCCATGTTTTAACATTGGCTGGTTTTTGGAGGGCTTATAAACACTTTATTTCTGAGGCATTTTGGAAACATTGTTTTGTTAGTTTGGTTTGTTTGTTCTGCTCTGTCTGTGCGTCTCTGTCTGTCTGTCTGTCTCGCTGTAATAATTCGACTTCTCAGCTGTTTGATGCTACACTGATCAGCTGTCTGTGATTATGACGCTTCCCTCAGAGAATCCTGTGGAATGTGTCAGAATGCTCCAGGAATCCAGGAATCAGTCTGGAATATCTGTGCATTAACCCTTTCATGACAGCCCGAAGAGAGACAGTGAAATTTTAATGAACCATGAGATCAAACCTGGAGTTTTGTGGCTTTTAGTTCATGTCTGTAATGAGACTGTGTATGTGTTATTGTCTCCTAATCATTTCAGAATGGACAGAGAATATGTGCACTCACAGTGTGTTTGAGGTTTTAATCACAGTTCATCTCCTGTACAAACACATTCAGATAAACAGAGTGTGTGTGCATGTGTTTGAGAGAATACAAAGCTATGAAGATAAACTCCAGGATTTACACGGGGTGTCTGTGCCAAGACTGTACAGTGACCCTGTTACACAGCACACACTCAGAGGGAAGCTGTGAGCCTCTTCTGCCCGCCTGGGAATCACAGGCACATTTTGGAGGTCAGGTTTAGATAGTTTGTCACTCAGACCTGATCACCGGGTTCTGCCTAAGATGTGACCTGGAGTTTTTCCTCACACTTGGCACACAACATGTTTATGTGTTCCAGGTTAAAGTGATTTGAGGACATGCTGAGCTGTCAGTTTAATATGCTTTAGGACATCATCTGAAAACTGAACTCTACCTTCTGGACTGAATGTATGAGGTCCCGGTTACCCTGTAAACGCAGATCTGCTTTATAGACCCCAAAACTATCGGCTTATAATGACGCTAAATAAATGATTGATAAAAATGTATTAGTAAATGATGAATTTAAATACATCATTACTTTTATTGTGTATTGTGAGCACTTATTGTGTCTAGTTGCCTCTTCAGGTTGACTCGCTTGTTGTATTCCACACTTGTAAGTCGCTTTGGATAAAAGCGTCTGCTAAATGAATAAATGTAAATGTAAATTACTTTAAACGCTATATAATAATCGTATGATTCAGTCAAGCATAAACAAAGCCGGAACTTTGACACCTCACAATCTGTTTTGTACATTAAACTCTCTGTGAATCTTCTGCTGCACTTCTAATGTAAGTGAAGGTGGTGTAGTGGGATGCTGGTGGTGCAGTGGGATGCTGGTGGTGCAGTGTTCGCATCCAGGCCGGTAATCCGCTGATGGCTTTCCGTAAGGTGCGACTGTTCGTCGGACGCGCTGGAGAACTTGTGCGCGTTTAATGAAGCGGACTGAGAACCACTTTCAACAAGTCTGTTCACGGCCCGCAGACTGTGACATGCTCCGCTCTTCCTCCTGACTGATCCTCTGACTGATCCTCCTGACTGATCCTCTGACTGATCCTCCTGACTGATCTTCCTGACTGATCTTCCTGACTGATCCTCTGACTGATCCTCCTGACTGATCCTCTGACTGATCCTCCTGACTGATCCTCCTGACTGATCCTCCTGACTGATCATTTGACTGATCTTCCTGACTGATCTTCCTGACTGATCCTCCTGACTGATTCTCTGACTGATCCTCTTGACTGATCCTCTGACTGATCCTCCTGACTGATTCTCTGACTGATCTTCCTGACTGATCTTCCTGACTGATCCTCCTGACTGATCCTCCTGACTGATCCTCTGACTGATCCTCCTGACTGATCATTTGACTGATCTTCCTGACTGATCCTCCTGACTGATTCTCTGACTGATCCTCTTGACTGATCCTCTGACTGATCCTCCTGACTGATCCTCTTGACTGATTCTCTGACTGATCTTCCTGACTGATCCTCCTGACTGATTCTCTGACTGATCTTCCTGACTGATCCTCTGACTGATCCTCTGACTGATCTTCCTGACTGATCCTCTGACTGATCTTCCTGACTGATCCTCTTGACTGATTCTCTGACTGATCTTCCTGACTGATCCTCTTGACTGATCCTCTTGACTGATCCTCTGACTGATCCTCCTGACTGATCATTTGACTGATCCTCTTGACTGATTCTCTGACTGATCTTCCTGACTGATCCTCCTGACTGATCCTCTGACTGATCCTCCTGACTGATCCTCTGACTGATCTTCCTGACTGATTCTCTGACTGATCTTCCTGACTGATCCTCTGACTGATCATTTGACTGATCCTCTGACTGATCCTCCTGACTGATCATTTGACTGATCCTCTTGACTGATTCTCTGACTGATCTTCCTGACTGATTCTCTGACTGATCCTCTGACTGATCCTCTGACTGATCCTCTTGACTGATTCTCTGACTGATCTTCCTGACTGATCCTCTGACTGATCTTCCTGACTGATTCTCTGACTGATCTTCCTGACTGATCTTCCTGACTGATCCTCTGACTGATCCTCCTCCGGGATTCATGTGAGACTTCCGAACTTTCCTTGAGGCGAAACAAACAGGAAAGCGTGGCAGCGTTACGCACCGACGGGAAATATTCCCACAGCCTGCCCGCTGAAGCTCTCCCGCGGGCGGGATCTCGTGCTGACGGAGCGGGAACAGGCGCTTCAGCCCGCCGCCTCTCAGCAGCTCTCCGTCAGCGATCTCTCACCGCAGGCTTCACAAATGGAAAGTTTTGTGTTGACACTTTAGCTGAAGGATACACGAGAGACGAGCAGATCTTGTGGCAGTCTTGGGATTCCGGGCTCGGTTTATATGAACCTGTCGTCTGGTGGATCACAGATCAGCTTCGGGTCCGGATCATGTGGCTGCTCGTTTGTGCGCTGCTGGAGATGATGAGCGCGGAACATCAGGCCCTGGTGATGTCCTCCAAAGCGCTCCGGGCTGCCAGCACACGGAGCGATGGTGAGTTTGAGACACACGCGTATCATTACACTACAGTTCAGATCAGTCAACATCTGAGCTGTTCTGAGAAGACCCGTGGAGCTGAAAGTCATGCTCAGATGGCTCATATTTACACAATCTAATGTTGTGACATTTACACACTGTGTGTGATAGGATCTCACATGCTTTTTGGGGTCACTGTTCTGTAACATGGATGTGACTCGGGCTGGTGAGACGCTTCTGACATGCTCTGATCATCATCATGTTCAGACAGGTCTACACTGATCTTCTGCTAGTGCCACACGACTGGTTTCTCTGTGGTTCTTCTATAGAAGTTCTGTGTGTGTGTGAGAGTGAGTGTGAATGTGAGTGTGTGTGTGTGTGAGTGTGTGTGTGTGTGTTGTGTGTGTGCGTGTGTGTGTGTGCGTGAGTGTGTGTGCGTGAGTGTGTGTGTGTGTTTGTGTGTTTGTTTGTGTGTGTGTGTGAGAGTGTGTGTGAGTGTGTGTGTGTGAGTGTGTGTGTGTGTGTGTGTGTGTGTGTGTGTGTGTGAGAGTGTGTGTGAGTGTGTGTGTGTGTCTGTGTGTGTGAGAGTGTGTGTGTGTGTGTGAGTGTGTGTGTGTGAGTGTGAGTGTGTGTGTGTGTGTGTGTGTGTGTGTGTGTGTGTGTGTGTGTGAGTGTGTGTGTGTGTGTGTGTGTGTGAGTGTGTGTGTGTGAGTGTGTGTGAGTGTGTGTGTGTGTGTGTGTGTGTGTGTGTGAGAGTGAGTGTGTGTGTGTGTGTGTGTGTGTGTGTGTGTGTGTGTGAGTGTGTGTGTGTGAGTGTGTGTGTGTGAGAGTGAGTGTGTGTGTGTGTGAGTGTGTGTGTGTGTGAGTGTGAGTGTGTGTGAGTGTGTGTGTGAGTGTGTGTGTGTGAGAGTGTGTGTGTGTGAGTGTGTGTGCGTGAGTGTGTGTGCGTGAGTGTGTGTGCGTGAGTGTGTGTGCGTGAGTGTGTGTGTGTGTTTGTGTGTGTGTGAGTGTGTGTGTGAGTGTGTGTGTGAGAGTGTGTGTGAGTGTGTGTGTGTGTGTGTGTGTGTGTGTGTGTGCGTGAGTGTGTGTGTGTGTGAGTGTGTGTGTGTGTGTGTGTTTGTGTGTGTGTTTGTGTGTGTGTGTGAGTGTGTGTGTGAGTGTGTGTGTGTGTGTGTGTGTGTGTGTGTGTGTGTGTGTGTGTGAGTGTGTGTGTGTGTGTGTGAGTGTGTGTGTGTGTGTGTGTGAGTGTGTGTGTGTGTGTGTGAGTGTGTGTGTGTGTGAGTGTGTGTGAGTTTGTGTGTGTGTGTGTGTGTGTGTGTGAGAGTGAGTGTGTGTGTGTGAGTGTGTGTGTGTGAGTGTGTGTGAGAGTGAGTGTGTGTGAGAGTGAGTGTGTGTGAGTTTGTGTGTGTGAGTGTGTGTGAGTGAGTGTGTGTGTGAGTTTGTGTGTGTGTGTGAGTGTGTGTGAGAGTGAGTGTGTGTGAGTTTGTGTGTGTGAGTGTGTGTGAGTGAGTGTGTGTGTGAGTGTGTGTGTGTGGTGGGGATTCCCACAGCAGATTCCTCAGCACTGATGGAAGGGTGTGGGTCTGGGACGACCCCGTGAGTCACCCCACTAAAATAACTACATTAAACCATTGTACAGTACACACACATCTGCAAACAGGTAGTTCACACCATGAAATGTGAAGCTAAACTGCACAAAACTATTTAAACAACATTACTGAATAAAACTTCTGTTTTATAGCATTCATATATCACAAAACATGGAGGATGGAGACCATGTCACACACAGGCACACGGTGTTGGTCTCTGTTGCACAGAACAATGTAACTGTGTGTGTGTATGAATATTGACTCTGCTTGATTAAAGACACAGGCAACTTTACATGCTTGTTTACATCTTTACTTAGCAACTTGCCTTTATCACACACAAACACACACTTGTTGAATGATGGTAGTAATCATTGTTCCCAGTGCAGTGATGCTGTTTTAACTGTGTGTGTGTGTGTGTGTGTGTGTGTGTGATAATTGTCAGGGGGGACAGATAATTGTCATTTTTGTCTGTGTTTGTAACAGATGTGACACATTCTCTGAATTTTACAAGCAGACAGGAAAATGCCTCTTTGCTCAGCATTATTTCCCCTTATCACACACACACACACACACACACACACAGCTGTGTGCTTAGCTTCCAACAGATCAGGTTCCAATTATCATGTGCGTTTGCGTATGTGCGTGTTTTAAACCTTGACTGAAATATGCAGACACACGACAAGAAATGTGTTTAGCCTGAAAGCTTTTTGAGTTAATTTCATCATTAAAGCACTAAAAACAGTTTTCCAAAGATCCATACGTGTGTAAAAACCTGCCTGTTTCTTTCACAGGCTTTGTTGTACGGTCACTGTGTTCTGGGGTGTAGGCAGGTTTTGGGTGGGCTTCATAGCAGCACTGTAAGCAGGTAAATCTGCTGCTCGTGTCCCAGTCTCTGATGTTTGGGTTTCTGAAGGCAAGTGAGTTATTTGCAGTGGGACAATAGTGTGTCAGGGTGATCACATGTCAGAGAGCGAGCGTGTGTTCACATGGGTGTGTCAAGATAGATGCTGTGTTTGTGATTACAGCAGTGGGCGAGTGTCAGTGTGGGTGGGACTGAATGGGTGGGTGTGAGCAGCAGTATTATTGTGACTAATCAAGTGTTTGTCAAACTGTGTCCAACTCCTGACATCCAGAAACAGACTGAGTAACTCCAGCAGTGTGTGTACAGTCTCTCACTCCAGCACACAGCAGCACTGAGTGTGAGAAAACCTAGAAATAGTTACACACACACACATACAGTAAACGTGTTATCATGGGATCACTGTTTCATTTATTATAATTCTCATAAAAGAGAAGGAACTAAGTCTTTTAATTATCTCTCTCTGTTTTACGCACAACCTCCTAGTAAAAAAATTGAGCATTTAAAGACATTATAAGCACACTTCCAACACAAAGTCTGTTTCAAAAAGTAGCCAGTATGTTGCCCTGTAAAACACTTTCCATTGGTCATAAAGCGGTCATTCCCATGATGCATTGCGGTGAGCTCTGAAAAGTTGAGGGTTGTGTCGATTGTAAATGTACTTTATTTTTATTGATACAGTTTAAATGAATTGTATTTCATTAAATGAAAATAACTATTTACAACTGTGTGACATTTGTGTGTGCAGCATATTTGTACCTCACGAGTTTCATAGCCGTTGTTTAGTCGCATGTTCATGTTAAGCTCTGATCTCAGTACAGGACTGGAGTCAGTCATGCTTTGTGTGTGTGAGCGTTTCAGATCCCTCTCTCAGGAGCTTCTGGTGGGATGCTGTCTGAGCAGACACATCAAAGCAGCTCACTAGTTTGGAGCTTATGTCATTCTGATAACATAATGATGAACAAGAACAACTTTATCACAAGTTTAACACCACACAAACTTTAAAACAACTTTCAGAAAATTGTGTGTGCGAGGAGTGTGTTTGTTCTCAGACAGATGAAGCAAATTGGTGTTAAAGTAACTGTGTGTGTGTGAGACAGTGTAAATGAGGCTGATATAGCTCAGACCTGCTAGACTGTCTGTCAGTATCACACTTATCGAAGTGAAACGAGCAAGTAATGTGTGTGTGAGTCCTATAAGTGTTAAGTTCATTTCAAAGCTCATTGGTCAGCAGGTTGTCATGGTGATGGATGGTAGCCCTGGTCCTTACCGTAATTACACGTGTTTGCTGCCTTTATGGATCAGTAATCTCATGTACACGAACATGTCATGGTTGTCACAGGCAGCTTTAGGAACTGAAAACATCATTAGAGTTGAACCCTTGACATCATTTTAGCACAGTCAGTCCGATCTGGCTGCTGTCAATGCTGTCACTCTCGATTACCGTATCGTAAGTTTTCTCATTTCATCTCATTTCAAAATTCATGAGCTGTCACTTTCAGTGTTTTTTTGTTCTCCTGTTGCGTAACAGCTATTTTTAATATTTTCCTGTCTGCCTGTTTCTCTAGACCTGCTGCTTGTCTCATTGTCTGAGCTCTCTTGTGTTGCCCATGTCAGTTTTGTGTATGTTTCTGCAGTCCATTTCAGTGAACTTAGTTCAGACTTTAAATTTGTGTTCACACTTCTAAGCCCATGTTTCCAGAAGTGAACTGAACTTTCATCCTGAAGTGAAATCAGTTCACTCCTGAAGAGAACTTCCTGAAGAGAAGTTTATTCAGTTCCTTTTCTGAAAGGGATTTGAAAGTGAATTTCCTGAAATAAATTATGTAAATTCAGTTTATTTTTTTAAATAATTAAATGTGAATTCAGTTTAATTGAATTTATGCTGTTTTCTGAGCTGAGCTGAAACGGGTGTGATATGTGTTTGTATATGTGTGTATCTGTTGGCTTGCTTGAGAATAAGTTTACTAACCTATCCAAGTTGTGACCAGTAACAGACAGCAATCGCCTCACAGACTTTTACCGGAAGGAGGAAGTCATCGTGGTGAATGGAGGAGGTTACGTCCAGAGCCCACGCTTCCCCAGTGCTTACCCCCGCAACCTCCTGCTGTCATGGAAACTGCTCTCTCCACCCCACACGCACATTCTGCTGGAGTTTGATGTGCAGTTTGGTCTGGAAGAGGCGGAGAATGGAGTCTGCAGGTGAGGGCAGAGCTTCAGATGGATGGCTGAAGAAAGAATGAAGATCTGATGAGTTTAAAGTGGTCTTAAGAAATCTCTGGTGTAGTTTAAATTATTTTAATAACATTTTAAGGAGCATTTTTGAGGCCTGTTAATTAATAATTAGGTTCTGAGGACTCATTTTGCATTAGCACTAATCAAATGAGGACTGATGCTTGAGGACAAACTGTAAGAAGATGGTCTGAGCAGAAGCAATAAGCTATATGGTAAGTGCCGTGATGACAGTGAAGTTTTAAAGTTCTTGTGATCTGAAGGGTTAAATATTTAATGAGCAGACAACCAGTCAGAGTAACTGAACACACTTTAAACCTCAGAGTTTAATGGTTTTACTGTGAATCTGATGCTTTATAAAGACCCATGAGACATTAAAACTGAAAATAAAAGAAGAGCAGAAAAAAATCCCAGAAGAGAAGATGAATTGGTGGATGAAATTAAAGTGAGAGCAGAAAATGAACTGAGAGAACAGTAAGTAGTGTGACCTGCTGATCTGTTCTTACAGTTCAAACAGTGTGAAGGTTCCTATAGACAGGTGTGTGTTTGCAGGTATGATTTTGTGGAAGTTGAAGATATTTCTGAGACCAGTACCATCATCTGGGGTCGCTGGTGTGGCCAGAGAGCGCCAACACGGATCACATCCAAAACAAACCTCATCAAAATCACCTTCAGATCAGACGATTACTTTGTCGCCAAACCAGGATTTAAGATCTGCTATTCTCTGCTGGTGAGTGAATTGTTCTTCAACTTCCCTCAAGAACAATTCAGTGTCAGCAGTGATATTACTGATGTACAGTGTATGTTTAAAATAGTGTGTTCTGATTGGTTGTTCTGTGGGTATGATGTACCTGAGATGCCCTTTTATCTCAGATAAACATTGTAAGTGTAGCTTTTCTAGAGATCAGTGAGAACAGGTGTGAAGTGTGTGTTCTGTGTAAACGTGTTACTGTGATTAAAGATGACGTGATGCAGAGAGACTATATATATATATATATATATATATATATATATATATATATATATATATATAAAAGAAGAAAGACAGAAAGAAAGTGGTGTAAATGTCTATATATATATATATATGTGTATATGTAGATGTTTGTGTATATATGTGCATGTGTGTAAGTAAACATTTAATGACATTACACATGGGAATGAATAAAAGAAACATTTGAAATATATTCCTTGTTTTCCTGTTTATAGGAAAGCCCACCTCTCACGTCCATGACTAACTGGGAAGCAGTTACAGCCATGTCAGTAAGTAACACACACACACACAGGTCTATAAAAACTAAAAATATTATAAATTACATTTTAGAGATTAAAGCATGTTAAAAATATATGGGTGGGGGGTCCAAACCCTGTCGACCCTGCAGGAGCAGGACTGGGCACCCCTGATATAACAGGACAAAGTATAAAGTGGGCAATATAATGTATTGTTTGATATTTTCTCTGTGTCAGAATAAGGAATGCTTTGGAAATGTTCTGGTAAAGAATATTCGTAAAACCAAAATCACCCTTCCAACTATTGTTCTTTGTGGAACAATAGTTAGTAAAATTTGTAAATAGTAAAATTAGCTGATTATCTGTCACATCTGTGTGACCAGTCTGACCACTCTTACTGATATTCTTGTGTGTATAATAAAAGTTATCATGTTTATTACGGTATAACAGCAATTAAAATGTTCTATATCACAGACGAGGTCAGGAAGGGATTTTCTTACACTAGTCTCTAGTTAATGCTTCATGCTTCAGTTCTGTGGCTGTACTTTAAAAACATTTCAGCATTGATTCCAGTGCCATTTTTTCCCCATAGACTGACAATAAAAATGCATTACTGTACACAAGATGTGTTGGTGCGTGTGTTGGTGCGTGTGTTGGTGCGTGTGTTGGTGCGTGTGTTGGTGCGTGTGTTGGTGCGTGTGTTGGTGCGTGTGTTGGTGCGTGTGTTGGTGCGTGTGGTGGTGCGTTGGTGCGTGTGTTGGTGCGTGTGTTGGTGCGTGTGTTGGTGCGTGTGTTGGTGCGTGTGGTGGTGCGTGTGGTGGTGCGTGTGTTGGTGCGTGTGGTGGTGCGTGTGGTGGTGCGTGTGGTGGTGCGTGTGGTGGTCATTGACTAGGATGCAGGTGAAGTGTTGGAGGCTTGTTTATAAGTGTGACACTTCTGTAATAAGGAATGTGTTCTCTAGGACCTGGGGGAGACCTCTGGGACAGACACACCACTGTCTGTGGACGCGCTGGACAGCGACATTGCCGGCGTCAGTACAGTCGAAGAGCTCCTGAGACACCTGAACCCGTTCACCTGGCAGGAAGACCTGGAGCAACTGTACACACACACACACTACTACAGACCACGAGCCTTTCACACAGACCGCAAACACAAACGTGAGTCTCACACACACAGACTGTAAACTTTCCATACACAAACACAACTAGTCATCAGAGCCAATCAGTTGACTGGTGGCAAACTAGGTGACTAGTGGATGCCGCTTTTAATAACTTCAAAAGCGTGTAGTAACTTCAAAATGTCTCTTTCTCTCAGTTGATCTCGACCGTCTCTATGACGATGTGAAACAGTACAGCTGTACTCCGCGGAATTTCTCTGTCAGTCTCCGTGAGGAATTGAAAGTGACCAATGCCGTGTTTTTCCCACGATGCCTCTTGGTGCAGCGCTGTGGGGGTAACTGCGCATGCGGCACAGACAACTGGAACTCCTGCAGCTGCAGCGCAGGAAAAACAGTGAAGAAACTACACGAGGTATCCCACAATGCATTGCTGCCCACAAACACCTTAAATGTTCATTTACGCTTTTTCATTAAGAACACCGTGATGGCACCTAGCAACCGCCAATACATCCATACTGTAGCAACCCAGCAGTATGCTAACAACCATTCTGAACAGCTTAGCAAGCACACTGCAATTCCTGAAAACCTGCATGAGCAAGACCTGCTCAAAATATAGCTGCAGAAGTTTAAAAGAAAAGATAATTGTGATGTTTCTGTGAGTAAGAAGATTCTCATGTGAGCTGCTGTGGGTTATAGGAGTTATAGGAGTACTGCTGCATAACAGACTTCCAGAGTAAAGAATGTTTTAACAGACTGCTGATCCCACAATGTCTCACTGCTCTAAACTCACACTTCTGTGTGTGTGTGTGTGTGTGTGTGTGTGTCCATTGTTTTATTTTCTGTGGGGTCTGAGAGTGTGTGTTTGGAGCTGATAAGGAGAAAATGGAAAACACAGGAAAACACATGCTCACATACATTCATAAGGAATTTCTAAATGTATAATTTCTGTATGAATAATTTTATCAGTTGAGGACACCCACACAGAGAGATTAACTGCATTCTGGTGATAAACGTCTGCTTGCTGCTGTTTTTCTCTGATCAGCTTTAAACAGTGTCACATCTGTTATTGTGTGTGTGAGGTTATTAGTGTGACACACACACACACACACACACACACACACACAGTTGTGTTTGATCTGATCATCCCAGCCGTGAAATAATGAAAAAACAGATTTAACTATTATCATATTCTAAACGATTGGTTTATAACTTTTTCCAGATATAACGGAAGTCAAGCACAATTATGTTTTTAATCCCCACTGATATTATTAATGATACTTTTAGTACTTTTGAGATATTTAATTGCCTGTAAGAAATTAGTTCTACAGACAGCAGTGTTATAATGAAGAAATATGTCTGAAATCTTGAGATGATCATTGTTGTGTTACCACCTAAAAAAGACAAAAGTGAATTATTTCTTACTAATTAACTCTACAAACAAAAGACACACAGAAGTTAGTAAAATTTCTGCTTAAATTCTTTGATATATCAATGATATGTTTTCTGAAAGCACCTGCCATTTGTGTTCAGAGTTATTAAGCCAAAATGGCATCTGGAGGGTCAGAGGCAAGGCATTCTGGGAGTTGTAGTTCATTTATATAGAATTATATGGCATTGCTGTGACCCAGGAGCAATTGACACCTGCCACACAGCTGTGAAAATGTTCACTGTGCTGCTGTCAACACTTGTGAAGAAAATTAGACCGTTACCCACGGCAACATCTGGCAGATGTGATTGGCTGCAGCTGTCAGGGCTGATAGCTGTACAACAACTGCATCTGAATAAATAAACAGTGAATACACACGCTGCTGATGAAAGTGCTTCAGTGTGGAAGATTAGAGCCGTCTGAGGGGTCAGGGGCCAATATTGATCAAGAAGAATCTCAATAAAGCCAGAAAAAACTTGCAATAAAACCTTTTTTATTAATTGAGTCACCGGAGTGACGTTCAATTCAGTAGACAGAAGGATAAACACGGACTTAACACTGTTAACATCACTCGTAAAGGGACCTTTCATGTTCAGCACAGGTTGAGATCTGTTGTAATGTTGATGAACACAAAGTAATTTAGACACATCGCTCAGTGACTTTTGGCCCCATTCACACCAAGAACAATAACTATGCAGATAACTGTAACAATTACTGTATTAGCGTTTAAGACTGTTTAGTCTAAGCGCACATGCTGCAGCTCTTTATATTCAAAAGAATTTGATTGGCTGTCAGTGTGCTGGAAGAACAGCTCTGAAAGTGATCTCAGTGACATCACTGATTGTTTCTTTATGGTTATAGTTGTGTTGTAGACTGTTCCCACAGTTACACTGTTTTAAAACTTTATAGTTCTCTATAATGTGCAGCTACTGTACAGTGGAAGCAGACTGCTGCTGTCTACAATGTGTAAAGCTTGTATTTCTGTGAAATATTGTGCAGAAGGTTCATGTATCATACAGAACTCAGAATTTAAGCTGCACTGAACTGGAAAATTTCAGTACGATTATTAATTGTTAAGATTTTAATGTTTTAATGTGTGATGCATTTCCTTTTTTATGTTTGAAGTTATTGTTGAAGAACAAAAACATTAATAGAATTATTAAATTATCTATTATTGTTTGTGTGTGTCAGGTTCTGAAGTTTTCTCCAGGTCCAAACTTCTACAGAAAGAGAACTCATGCCCGCTGGGTTCTGGAGGAGATTTACCTGCAGCATCATGAAAGATGTGACTGTGTGTGTCAGTCAAGACCCCCACGATGAACAACACACACACACTTCATTGTCTCCACATTATGTCGCCACTCTCAGTTTCTGGATCTATTGTATTTGTGTTGTTCAGTAAGGTCACATGGACTGTATGACTGTTAGAATGTATATGAATATTAATAAGGCTGTTGTTGTTTATAACCAGTCAGAACTCTTCACCAATCAAACAATCAAAGTGTTATTTATTAAAACAAATGTCTGTCTTTTTATAGTTATAATCATGCTGTTGTTTGTAATGTTTTCATATTCTTTTTTTGCGTGATCAGAAAATTAGTGTATCATGAAACATGTTCAGGTCTCATTTAAATCCAACATCAAACGATAAGAAATTATATTTAACTGCTATATAAATAAAGCAACTTTTAAGATGTTCTTGTTTTGTGACGGCATTTTCATAATTAATCAGTCTTCTAAAATCTTTCAAACTATCTTTAGTTTTTTGAGTTTGTTTCGTTAGCCTGTTCTCATGCTAATCAAATGACACTCGTCAGCGTAACAAAAACACCAACAGAAAGCTTTTCAATACCGACACAGAATATAAAACATTGTGTCATCCCCAAAAATGCAAATACGTTCCTACATTTACTCTCACTGAGCGCATTTCAAACACTGTTTCTGCACCCATAAAAACTTTAAGGGGGACGCCACACAAACAGTTGCAGTTCTAGTTCCAGATAAAATGACACTTTTCCTTGCTCAATTTGCTGAGTGTATTTAAACACATTATGAGACAATTGTGCTGCTGCCTTCAGAGTTCACATATGAAGGGCTGTAGGGCTTACAGACGCTCAGTTCTGATTGGCTATATGCCATTAGCAAGTCTCATGCAAAGCATGCTGGGAACTAGAACTCCTGCTCAGTTTCAGTGACGCTCCTTTAGACAGACATACAAATACACACACACAGCACTGCAGTTAATCACACAAGTGTGCGTGAGTGTGTGATGTACTGTACTGAAGCGCTTCAGTAGCCGCATGGCCTCTGACTGTCTTTATGTCCAGTAAATCTGTTCAGGTTCCTCTGTTCCTTGTTGTGGGTGTAATTTTGCAGCTCCGTGGCCCCTGAGGGCCCCTTCATCCTGCTGTGAGCTGTAGGTGAGCAGAGCCAGCGAGAGGAAGTTGATGCATGAATTAAATCTTTAACTGTGATGCTTTTAAGATGCTCTCATTAAACCCTAAAACAAGTGAAATGAAAGCAGTGATTCTCTTAAAGACATCTCAGCTGGAGTCTTTGAGGAGACATTCAGTCTCACTGGCTAAACACTGATTGATTTTCTGTCAGATATATTAGAGAATGAGAGCACATCTTTCACACCTGGAAGTTTCTTTGTGCACATTTGTTTTCTCTGTATCACACGTGTGCACATTTGAGAAGTTATAGATCAAATGTTAAACAGTTTTATAAATGAGGCCCTGAATGTCTGCCACCAGCATCATTATTCACCATCACGTAACGCTGAGAAGAACTTTACCACAGTCATGCTCTGTCATGACTGTAACTGAACTGAGTTCAGCTGAGATTAAACTGACCACAGATACAGATGACTGTACTACTATTACTTACAACATGAAGAATAAAACACAGTCTGACGCTCTGATTCTCTTTTTGCATGTAAAACTGGAAATATTGTTTTATTAAATTGAACCAGTTCAATAAAAGGTTCACTGATTCATCTGTGTTCCCTGTTGGAATAAACAACATTAAATAACAAAATGTTTACCAAATACAAACATAAACTGCAGCATCACTATTAAGACTGTAAACTATAAAGACTAAAGTGCATTTCTAAATAAAAACTGAAAAACTGTTCTTGAACGAGCAGATAAGTATTTTTAATGAGTGTGTGAGCGATGGAAGGTGTTGCAGCCGCTCAGTGGACAGATGGAGAAATGAGGTCAGCTGTGGGTGGATGGGAAAGTTAGGTGACCTTTGACCTCTCAAGGGAAAGCACAGGGGGTGAAGATTGTCACATCACGGCTGCACACTGCCACTCACACACACACTATAGCAAGTGACATTAAACTTTAATGTAAGCAAAGGCTGAGTGAAATGGCTTTCAGCTTTCAGAGCTCAGATTTTCATCTATAATCCTGCACAGCATCATCATATCTAATGTGTGTGTGTCTTGAGTTTTTCACAGGTTTACGTCATTGTGAGAAAGTGTGTGAGATTTCATCAGCATTGCATCAACAGTGAAAATAACCAGAGACACAGATAAAATAAAATATGGTGAGTAGAATGATGACACACACACACACACACACACACACAGACACACACACAGACACACACACACACACACACACACACACCTCACCCTCAGAATCTGGTGATATAATGAACATTTTATCTCTGCATTAAACAGCATTAATAAGCCATTTCTGTCATATGACTGAGTTAAACACATTGAGGTGGGACTTGAGTTCTATCTGGAATTGATTGGATGGTGACACGTATCTCTGGATGACAGATGTTTGGATGGGAGGGGCTAAAAGGGGGCCTGATGATGTCAGACATAAAGAAAAATCATTTCACAGAGACTTAATTAACAGTTTTCTATCTGTCTCACTGTTGATTTCTACATCTCATTTGTTTCTCTCCATCTGTGAACAATATGTGAAGATACTGCAGACAAACATCACATTAAACAAAAGCTCAACTACAAATCAAATGACAGACAGACATTTACTCACCCTCATGTTACCCAAACATGAGAACTGCTGTTTCCTAACACAGGGAAATCCTCTGGACATCGTTTCCTGTTTTGCAGTTTCACTGTCTGTGTGAGGACAACACACACATGCACACACTCACTCACTCACTCACTCAGGTTCAAACCAGCTGATGTGTCTATGAAAATCAGTTTAACTGAGTTTAACAGATACTGAGAGTTCAGGTACTCCAAATTACTTTGGTACCATGATTAGTCCACAGAAATGTTCTGTTTTGCACTCTTTACATCAGTAATTATTTAAGAATTAACCAATAATAAACAGCTATAAGGTGAACACTTTTATTGGGGGGAAGAGCACACGCTCTCTGTCTGAGCTGCTGCATAAACTGAGAGCAAAGTGTGTGTGTGTGTGTGTGTGTGTGTCAGACTAAAGGTCAGCATTTTGATTTATGTTGCAGTTTGGATTTGAAATTGCACATAAACACCATAATTCAGTATTCTCTCTCTCTCACACACACACACACACACACACACACACTGACCTTTGATGCCCAGACAGATAAAGCCTCTCCATTTCAAAAGTCAGGAAGTTCCAAAACTCTGTGTGTGTGTGTGTGTGTGTGTGTGTGTGTTTAAAGCCTCCAGCAAAAGGGCAAGTAATCAGATCACACAGTTTAACCCGCAAGAAAAGATTAAATAGGATAATGTCACTACAAGTGTGTGTGTAGACTGAAAATACAGATGTAAACCTCTAAACTCAACCCATGAAAACACTCATGCCAGTTGATATAAAACTTACACAGGGCAGAAAGAGACGATCACGAGAACACACGAGGGGTCAGAACATGCTGCAGTAGTCAGGAAGTTTCTGTCTCTTCCTCTGAGGAAAAGGAGGATCAGAGAAACGCTGGTTTAAAAACACCCAACATTTACTGGCACCTGCATCCTGATCTTACACACACACGGCTCACACAGGGTCAAAGGTCACGCACCAGACGGCAGAGTGATGATGCGCAGACAAACTCTGACAGATAAAGATGATGATGTTTCACCTGGACAGACTCTGTGGAGGTGTTCACAATGGAGTATTAGCACACTAGTGTATGAAACTGCAAAATACAATCAGTTCACATGCAACCATTACTGCACACAGAGAAATGTACACAGATCACGTGTACAGTACACACTGCATAAAACTAGTGTAAGTATTTAGTGCATTACTACAAACATGTCCTAAGCCCAAAATAAACACACATCCACATGCAAGAATTCACTTTGTGAGTTGAAAGTGCGAGAGAGAGAGAGAGAGAGAGAGAGAGCTTTAATGGTTTTTGCCACCCTTATTTTTGCCCTATGGTTTCCATGGTAACAGCCAGAGCCTGACTGATGCAGCAAATGTGGAGACAGTCAGGTGTTGCAGAAATGTTAATAGAAACCTTATTACATCACACACAGAAGACTCACAACAAACACTAATACACATCATACAGAGAGACCACAGGAGATACACACACACACACCTCTACATGTATATTCTTATCCTGACAAAAGCTGGTATTTGTGCTGAAGGCACTTGGAAAGGAATAAAAGGACATTATGACAGAGCAACATTTCAGAAAATGTTATATAGATTCATGTTTTACAGAGCAATCTGTTTCCACAGGCTCTGAGTGAGAGCGAGACAGCAGTGTGTAGAGTGAGAGAGAGGATGGTAAGACAGCAGAGTGCAGAGTGAGACAGAGAGGATGGTGAGACAGCAGTGTGTAGAGTGAGAGAGAGGATGGTGAGACAGCAGTGCAGAGTGAGAGAGAGGATGGTGAGACAGCAGTGTGTAGAGTGAGAGAGAGGATGGTGAGACAGCAGAGTGCAGAGTGAGACAGAGAGGATGGTGAGACAGCAGTGTGTAGAGTGAGAGAGAGGATGGTGAGACAGCAGTGTGTAGAGTGAGAGAGAGGATGGTAAGACAGCAGAGTGCAGAGTGAGACAGAGAGGATGGTGAGACAGCAGTGTGTAGAGTGAGAGAGAGGATGGTGAGACAGCAGAGTGCAGAGTGAGACAGGGAGGATGGTGAGACAGCAGTGTGTAGAGTGAGAGAGAGGATGGTAAGACAGCAGTGTGTAGAGTGAGAGAGAGGCCTGTAAGCAAAGTGAAACCAAACAAAAAAAAATTACAATTGTAAATTATTGAGGCGTCAAAGCAGTAGAGAACAGAACACACACTTTACGTTATTCTACCCTAAGGCCTCTGCATTGTGCACTGTGTGAAGTATACAGTACTACATATATTATCTGTATACAGTGATCTACTGTATGACAGACTGCTGTATACACCAGATACTGTATCCCACAATGCAATGCAATGAAGAGTGACAAATGAACACAAATAGAATCAACTTCTCTCTCTCTCCACTCGTTACTGATCTGGTGACCAAATCTTATGACACTTTTAGGACAGTCTGGATTAAAATGCAAAATAAGAAAATTTATTTCTGATAAGAAAGCACAATTCAGAAGTAATAGTATCCAGTCTTCAATAAAACCCATGATGTAGATGAACATGAAGACAACACCACGTTTGTGGCTTTATGACTTTAAAACCAGCAGATGCAGTGGTGTGTGAGAGAGAGAGCAGTAATGAAGGTGTCCTTGTGGATTTGTTTCTGGAGTGATAAACAAGCGCATGCAGGAATGCAGCCAAAATGTGCAAAGACCTCAAGGACACACACATTCATAGTAAGTTCTGCGGGTGTTTTAACTGCATCAGATTTGATTACAGACAGTTTAAAGTTTTTGTACAGTGTGATCCAGTTTCATGTTTTCATCACTGGACACGTTTACTGTCAGTTTTGTTTTGCTGCAGTGTTATTTCTTTTTTCTTTGTTATGATTTTTTATAACATTTACATTGTCAAGTCATTGTTACTATTACTTGTTGAATCTGTTAACACTTATTTACTGTTTTGCATGATTTGTCACTGTACACGGCCACAGGTTTGTATAAACAACTTTTATTTGATTGTATAAATATGTGCAAAACATCTGACTGAAACTACAGTCTTACAAAACTCTGATAGAAACTGTCATGACAAGTAGCACTACACAAAGTGTAAATACCTTACCTACACAAAGACACAAAATTACACTAACAATATTGTGTAGTGTTGTGATATAAAGATATCATAATGATTGTCTGGAACACTCAAGATTAATCTATAACTATCACAGAGCACATCCAGTAATATTGCGTGTGTGTGTGTGCTTGTGTGGTGTTTAATGTGCGTGTGTGTGTCTGTGTGTTATTGCTGTTTGAGGAACAGTGCCGCTCCACTCTGGATCCATGTGTCATGATCTCCAGCACACGGCAGCTGCACATTTGTCACCACACACACTCGCTCAGGGCTGCTGTAGACAGGCAGAGAAATACACTCGTCTGGAGAATAACTGCCAACTGCGCTCTGAAACACACACACACACTTACTGTAGTAATGTCGAGCCGTCAGTGTAAGCACAGATTTGATGTTGGATTATGAGATGTAAATGTAATTGGGAGAGAGAGTTACTTGTGAGATCCAGGCCATGTGACATGCAGGGACAGCACACACACTGGGAGAGTCATGCAGACTCTCAGCCAAACGATTTCCATCAAAACTACAACCTTCCAGCTGAAGACCACCGACCTGCAGAGAGACAGACAGAGAGAGAGACAGAGAGCAACAGAAAGACAGCTTGGTTATGTAAATACCTTAGCAAATGTAAATGGAAATAAAACACAAAATGAAAGAAAATGGCAAAGTGCAGTTTAATCTTGTTTGTACCTTGACCTGAAGTTTTGCTTCAGTAATTTGACCCCTCCATGATGCCACAAACTTCAGACTGTCCATAGAGCAGCCCATGAGCCTGCAACACACACAACAGATATGTTGAGCGGTGTGATGTATGAGATCACTCTGAAATGTGTTGATTAGTTGGTCAGGTGTGTTTGTGAGGAAGTTACCTGGCCGTTTCCTGTCTCAGCGCGTTCAGAAAAGTGTCGGGGTGAAAGAGTTCAGACAGATCCAACATCTCTGACAGCAGACGGCCTCTCTCAGCCCGCTCGACCCAGCCCTGAGGACCCACAAACACACACACAAAATGAGAAGTTCTGCTGACAGAAGTGCAACACTCAATATGGCCGCTCTAAGGAAGCAAGTCCCACCTTCAGGTAGAAAGAGCCAATCATTAATCACTAAACACAAACAGTTCTCTGGGGGAGGGGCTCTGAAGAGAGGTTGTGAGGATTACGCAAACACATTTGTTGAAATTACCTAAAATGTTTATTAGCGCATTTTAAGCTTAAGAAGCAGAATTTATGTACAGCTCATGTACAGTCTGGTTTAATGGTTGGTCAGAAATATATTGTTGTATTGTGACTTAGCCAGTGATTTTAGAGATATCTGTCTTCCCTCATTCAGCTAGACATAATTTGGTGTTGTATGAGTGAAATAGCTGCCCAAAGGCATTGCAAAGATGGCTGCCGAGCGCAGAGACTTTCCTAAATGGACTTCAAAAACTCTCTTAAACAGAATCAAATAAAAAAAGTAACACTGTAACAATTTTGTGCTAGTCTGGAATGCTGTTGAGGAAACTCTTGCAGAAAAATGTGCTGTGCTCGTTCCTGTTCTGAGCAGGAGTTTGAGGGCTGTTTCTCTGGGTTTCAGCAGGTGTTCCTCTGTCTCTTCTGAGATATTCACTCCACACAGCTCCATGTCAACAGCTGTTGTTATGGAAATTACTCCCATTGGAGCAGGTGCTTCATAATGGTGCTGACTGATAAGATTCAATCACCCAGTACAAGAGCAGATGAGTGAGGTCAGATCTGAGGTCAGTAAGCTTCACCTCACACTGACCCAACATGTTTAATCTGTCTACATGTTTGTGCATTCTGAACTGTTTTTCAGTTAATTAAAAACTGAAATTGTCCTGATTCCACACGTTGCAAAACTATAGCAAATAACATTTCTGTACAGAAGAATTAAAATAAGAGTTTTAAACCCTTAAACCCTTCACTGCTTTTAAACCCTCTGATATACTTGTCCTATAGACTTCCATCACAAGAGCAGTGAAGTGCAGGTGATCATCACACCGGGCCATCAGCATGATCAACAGCATCACCGTGGATGCTTCAGATTACTGAACCACCAGCACAAACACATTGGGTATCTATGACAATGAGAAGCTCCTCAAGTTCACTCATCAACACCTCAGCCCTTCACTGGTTTACTGTAGTACTGTTTCTCCATCTCTGTGAGAGCAGATAAACAAAATCACCATCATCATCCTCAGCTGCACACACACACACACACACACACACACACACGAGTGTTTCTCTGCATGACTAATTACAGTCAAACCAACAGAAGAGAGATCGTACACACATGACAGGTGTTCACAGTTTGCAGTGGCACATGTCCAGATCTCTCTCTCACACACACACACACACACACACACACACACACACACACACACACACACACACACACACACACCCCTTTGGCTCATGTCCCAGGCTCTGATTGGTCAAATGAAAACATTTGACCCTGTGGGTGAGTTATGGAAACATGTCCTGTTATATTTCACCCAAAATTTGAAGGAAATGAAGGCTATTTTTGAACTCTAATGATTTTTTGCACAATTATGTTTTAATAACAATGTTTTAATGACAGCACATTTGCCCTCATAATTCTCATTACTGTCACGTCTGGGTGTTTTATTTCTGAGTTACAGTTTTTCATTATCATTTCTTTTTTGCTTTACAATCTTCATCAAAATATAATTTATTTTTAAAATGGGATATGATATGGTATGAACAAGATATGACAATTTTACAATTATGACCTGTAGAAAGATCTTATCTGTACAACAAACAGTTACTGTATATATACACAGACTGCTTAATGAGCAATTGCTCAACATTGCTCGCTGATAAAGAAATTTAGCACACACACACACACACAGACACACACACACACACACAGACACAGGCGCACACACACACAGACACAGGCACACACACACACAGACACAGGCGCACACACACACAGACACAGGCGCACACACACACACTCACACAGGCACACACTCACACAGGCACACACACACAGGCACACACTCACACAGGCACACACACACAGGCACACACACAGGCACAGGCACACACACAGGCACAGGCACACACTCACACAGGCACAGGCACACACACACACTCACACAGGCACAGGCACACACACACACTCACACACACACTCACAGGCACACACACAGGCACACACACAGGCACACACACAGGCACGCACAGGCACGCACAGGCACGCACAGACGCACGCACGCGCACGCACACACGCACAGACAGACACACAGACAGACACACAGACAGACACACAGACAGACACACAGACAGACAGACACACAGACAGGCACACAGACAGGCACACAGACAGACACACAGACAGACACACAGACAGGCACACACACAGACAGGCACACAGACAGGCACACACAGGCACACACACTCACACAGGCACACACAGGCACACACACTCACACAGGCACAGGCACACACACTCACACAGGCACAGGCACACACACTCACACAGGCACAGGCACACACACTCACACAGGCACAGGCACACACACTCACACAGGCACAGGCACACACACTCACACAGGCACACACACAGGCACAGGCACACACACACACACAGACACACACAGGCACTCACACAGGCACAGACACACACAGGCACTCACACAGGCACAGGCACACACACACACACACACACAGGCACACACACACACACACACACAGACACACACAGGCACACACAGGCACACACACACACACAGACACACACAGGCACTCACACAGGCACAGACACACACAGGCACTCACACAGGAAAAAAGCACAAAACAAAACAGGCACAAAAAACAACAAAACACACAGAACACAGGCACACACAACAACAAAGAACACAACAACACACACAGGACACACACACACACACAGGTTTTTCTGTGGTTTAGCTGTGATCAGCTCTCAGGTGACGTTGGTGTGCTCATGAATTGTTCATAAATCTCTTTCTGATGGGTTTAATATTCACTTCACGCAGCTCCTCCTCCCTGCACTCAAGGTCAGTGTATCAGTGCGTGTCGATCTTTTACTTGTTTTCATTAATTCATTCAGTTTTCATTTCTGCCTGTGTCAGCAGATATCACACTTGTACAAACAAATGCATAAAGGTGTGTCTCCAGACAATGTTTATTTAATATATATAAACCGCATAAAAAAGTCAACATTTTTGTCTTGCAGCTAATAAAAAGTTATAGATTGTATCGCAATGAGAGATCGGACCATAGTGAGAGATTGGATTGAGATTGTATCGCAGTGAGAGATCATATTGCAGTGAGAGATCGGATCGCAGTGAGAAATTGGATTGAGATTGTATCGCAGTGAGAGATCGGATCACAGTGAGAAATTGGATTGAGATTGTATCGCAGTGAGAGATCGGATCACAGTGAGAAATTGGATTGAGATTGTATCGCAGTGAGAGATCGGATCACAGTGAGAAATTGGATTGAGATTGTATTGCAGTGAGAGATCGGATCACAGTGAGAAATTGGATTGAGATTGTATCGCAGTGAGAGATCGGATTGCAGTGAGAGATCGGATTACAGTGAGAAATTGGATTGAGATTGTATCGCAGTGAGAGATCACTGCAGAACACAACAGACAAATGACCTGCTGTAAAGACAATAAAAGCAGGGAAACAAAATCTCATATAATCACATCGCTGACACTGTGGGTTGCTGTCTCATGGACCTCTCGAGAGACTCATTAGATCACAGGAGCGCTCTACACAATTCCATTACAAAGATGAAATATAAGGCTGATTTATAAGACCAGGTGCATCCAGAAAAAAACATGGTTTCTTCAGGAGGTTCCTGAATTCCAAACCATAATCATCCCAAACACACGGCTTAACAAACTCAAGAACAAACACAGCCCAGGACCTCCACATCAACACACTGACAACACCTGAACGCATGTGTGTGTTTACCTGAATCGCAAGAGCTCTAAACACAACGGCTCGCAAATACTGCATCGGGTCTTCAGGGCCTTCCCACCTATTCTGCCAACTTAAAGGACACTGAGAGAGAGTGAGAGAGAGAGTCGAACTCAGATGACAGAATTACAAAGTCTACAAACAGGGAAGAGGATAGAAATTTTGTGAATTGCATAAGAAAGTCATAAATACCACTGAATAGCAAACAGCACATTCTGGTTCATCATTCGTAAGCACTAAAGCCTGTACTTCAAGGGTTTCTGATTTTAAGTGTTGTCTTTGCTCTCCTTCATAATACCAAATGTCAGGTGTAGTTAAACCGCACTGTTACCACACAATGACTATTCCATATGTCCTGACCTGACTTCCTGTTTCAATTAGTAATATGTTGTGCATGTCACACCAATTCATGTCTTAGGATGTCTCACACACACCTCCTGGTTCAGGAGCGCAGTGGCCAGTTTGTGTACATCAGCTGTCAGGAGTGAGGTGCCTCTGATGACCTTACTGAGTGAAGCTAGTGATTGGTGAATGTTCTGGACCAATCGTACTGCGTTAAACTGCTCCAGCTGGACATATGAGAGAACAGGAGAGCCGACACCCTCGCTGGGTGGAGCCACCTTCTGATGGATCAGTGAGGAACCCTGAGACAAGACAGAAAGCATCCACAGCCAATCAGCATCTTCAGACTTTAAGAAAATGGCAACAGGCAATCAGAACTCCAGGACAGCAGCAGGGATCAACATCCAATCAGAACTAATAACAGTGTCAGAAGACACACCCACAGAACATTAATCAATAGCCTGATGCAGAATAAAAACACAAAACATGACTGACCACAATTACATCAAAGGTGTCTACTGGGTGGTCAGAAATTTGTCCAGCCAATCACAGTGAAGCAAAGGAGAACGTATGCTATTGCAGCCTGTTTCTCTCTAAATGTCCAAGTGAAAATGGTCATGATAAAGTAAATAACATACAAATAAATGACTAACATCACAAGTGCACCTCAGGGAAAAATAAAATAACAGACGTAAACTTGTTACCTGGTTGAGTCGTTTCCACAAGTTGAGTACAGGTGAGAGAACGTTAGACCAAAGATCTCTGTCAAATTTGGACCCAGCTGCTACGGACCTGCTCAGAATCCTCAGCTGAGAGATGACCTGATCAAACACACACACATACACACAGCTGAGATGAGTGCAGCAGATCCTACAGGCTCTCTCTGACTGTGATTGATCCTATTACAGGAGCTCTACAGCAGTGAGTGTGTGGGTGAGTGAGTGTGTATGTGTGTAAACTAAAACACACTGTTGATGTTGAAAAATCTCCTGCCCAACACAATGACTCACATGAGTCAAACCCCTTCGACCCTTTATGACCTCACTACAATAAAACACACAAACTCATACACACACCTGTGAGCTGATGATTCTTTGTGCAGATCTCTCTATGTTTGCAGGAAGGCCAAAAAAACTGGGTTTGTCATCCTCAGGAAGAGCATCCACAAGCGCACGGTAATCCTACACACACACACACACATTTAACATAACAGAAAACACTAAAAGATTATACATCATACAACTATATCATATAACATACTAATATCATATATATCATAGTACATAGCTATATATAACTAACTATATCATTTAACATTAATCCTACAACTATATACATACAAATATGACATAGTTTCACAGTAGCATCAGATTTATTGTAATTCTCAAACTAACAGTGCGTGTTTTGCTGGTGAGAAGTTAACTGCGAGTAAGGTGATCTCATACCGCTATGCTGCAGGAGTTGGGCAAGTGTATTTGTGTGGGGAAGACGTGTGTTTTCTTCATGCGAGAGTGTGTGTGTGATTGTGTGAGGAGCTGTGCGTTGAAGAACTGCTGCAGGTACGAGCGAAGGACTCGCAGGTCACAAATGTTATCAATGCGTCCACCGTAGATGGCGTTTTCCAGTAGACCGTGAACATACTCCCACTGACATGTCTTACCACCTGAACCACACAAACATGTGTGTGAAAACATATATACAGACCTCAAACATACAACACCATGCAAGATCAAAACATCAGACATTAAAATATACACACGTTCACACACCTTCAAAAAGTCTGTCAATGATCTCAAAACCAGCCCTCAGGTCTGACAGAGAAAACTCATAGAACTTGGTCCAACCCTGTGGAACACACACACACACGCACATACACACACACACACACACATGCACACTCATCATCATTATCTGATAAATTCAACCTAATATATATGACTGGTGCAGCAGAACCTCCTGACAGGCATTTAAAGCAGAATTCAATACTTTGATCACCTGGAAGTGAACTTGAATCACTCATCTTTTCTTTGGGTTGAAATATTTTCACACAGAGTCAGAAAGTCATAAGGTGATATCATATAATCAGAGCTATAAAAAGAAAGGTTTTAATCTTAGCCACCTATTCAATATCTAAACCATTTATATATTACTCAATGTATACATTTACATGTGAAGTCAGCCTTAATAATCATTCCCCCACCCACCGAACTCCTAATATTACAGACACAAACTGTTGATACTTTACCTCTAACACTTCTACATGTAAATAATCATGATGTCATTATAATGAAGGTTTGTAAAGGCTTCATTGACCTGAAATGGCCTGTTTACCATCCTGAACTCTACCCCAGTACCAGCCCCCTCCAATGAGTCTGAATAAGTTCTCAAACTCTTGCTGCAACACTTACACAGAGAGAAGGGGTGAGAGGGTGGGTGGGTGGGTGGGGGTGGTTGAGAGGGCTACTTTAAGAAAGAGAAAAGCAAGAGTAACAGATAATTAAATGGAGCTCTTCAAAGCCCTAACTTGCAGTATTTTAATTCTGAATTCATTACTGTCTCTTTCCTTAAAGATCCAAGAGTTTCTGCCTGCAGCTATCATGTGTGTATTCACTTGAGGAAGATTAGTATCTTGTGTGCTGATCAGCATCTTTGTGTATGTGTTTGTGTAGTTGTGTAGTTTCACACAGTTACACAGTTTCTTTAAAAAGATTCCTTTTTTTGCTGAATAGTACTTTGAGTGTGTAAACAACTGGAATGGTACTGCCATCACTTGTGTTGCATGTTTCAGTCAGTCACTTGTGTTGCATGTTAAACCTTCAGTTTGTCACTGGTGTTGCATGATAAACCTTCAGTCTTTCACTGGTGTTGCATGTTTTACTTGCAGTCTGTCACTAGTGTTGCATGTTGAACCTACAGTCTTTCACTAGTGTTTTGTGTCAAACCTGCAGTCTGTCACTGGTGTTTTGTGTTAAACCTGCAGTCTTTCACTGGTGTTGCATGATAAACCTTCAGTCTTTCACTGGTGTTGCATGATTTACCTGCAGTCTGTCACTAGTGTTGCATGTTGAACCTACAGTCTTTCACTAGTGTTTTGTGTCAAACCTGCAGTCTGTCACTGGTGTTTTGTGTCAAACCTGCAGTCTTTCACTGGTGTTGCATGATAAACCTGCAGTCTTTCACTGGTGTTTTGTGTTAAACCTGCAGTCTTTCACTGGTGTTTTGTGTCAAACCTGCAGTCTTTCACTGGTGTTGCATGATAAACCTGCAGTCTTTCACTGGTGTTTTGTGTCAAACCTGCAGTCTTTCACTGGTGTTGCATGATAAACCTGCAGTCTTTCACTGGTGTTGCATGTTTTACTTGCAGTCTGTCACTGGTGTTGCATGTTAAACCTACAGTCTTTCACTGGTGTCTTGTGTCAAACCTGCAGTCTTTCACTGGTGTTGCATGATAAACCTTCAGTCTTTCACTAGTGTTTTGTGTCAAACCTGCAGTCTTTCACGGGTGTTTTGTGTCAAACCTGCAGTCTTTCACTGGTGTTGCATGATAAACCTTCAGTCTTTCACTGGTGTTTTGTGTCAAACCTGCAGTCTTTCACTGGTGTTGCATGATAAACCTGCAGTCTTTCACTGGTGTTTTGTGTCAAACCTGCAGTCTTTCACTGGTGTTGCATGATAAACCTGCAGTCTTTCACTGGTGTTGCATGATAAACCTGCAGTCTTTCACTGGTGTTGCATGATAAACCTTCAGTCTTTCACTGGTGTTGCATGTTTTACTTGCAGTCTGTCACTGGTGTTGCATGTTAAACCTACAGTCTGTCATTGGTGTTTTGTGTTAAACCTGCAGTCTGTCACTAGTGTTTTGTGTCAAACCTGCAGTCTTTCACTGGTGTTGCATGATAAACCTTCAGTCTTTCACTGGTGTTTTGTGTCAAACCTGCAGTCTTTCACTGGTGTTGCATGATAAACCTTCAGTCTTTCACTGGTGTTTTGTGTCAAACCTGCAGTCTTTCACTGGTGTTGCATGATAAACCTTCAGTCTTTCACTGGTGTTGCATGATAAACCTGCAGTCTTTCACTGGTGTTTTGTGTCAAACCTGCAGTCTTTCACTAGTGTTGCATGATAAACCTTCAGTCTTTCACTGGTGTTTTGTGTCAAACCTGCAGTCTTTCACTGGTGTTGCATGATAAACCTGCAGTCTTTCACTGGTGTTGCATGATAAACCTGCAGTCTGTCATTGGTGTTTTGTGTTAAACCTGCAGTCTTTTACTGGTGTTGCATGATAAACCTGCAGTTTTTTACTGGTGTTACATGATAAACCCTCAGTCTTTCACTGGTGTTGTATGTCAAACCCTCAGTCTTTCACTGGTGTTTTGTGTCAAACCTGCAGTCTTTCACTGGTGTTGCATGATAAACCTGCAGTCTTTCACTGGTGTTGTATGTCAAACCTTCAGTCTTTCACTGGTGTTGCATGATAAACCTGCAGTCTTTCACTGGTGTTGCATGATAAACCTTCAGTCTTTCACTGGTGTTTTGTGTCAAACCTGCAGTCTTTCACTGGTGTTGTATGTCAAACCCTCAGTCTTTCACTGGTGTTGTATGTCAAACCCTCAGTCTTTCACTGGTGTTTTGTGTCAAATCTGCAGTCTTTCACTGGTGTTGTATGTCAAACCCTCAGTCTTTCACTGGTGTTGCATGATAAACCTGCAGTCTTTCACTGGTGTTTTGTGTCAAACCTGCAGTCTTTTACTAGTGTTGCATGATAAACCTTCAGTCTTTCACTGGTGTTTTGTGTCAAACCTGCAGTCTTTCACTGGTGTTGCATGATAAACCTTCAGTCTGTCACTAGTGTTTTGTGTCAAACCTGCAGTCTTTCACTGGTGTTTTGTGTCAAACCTGCAGTCTTTCACTGGTGTTGCATGATAAACCTTCAGTCTTTCACTGGTGTTTTGTGTCAAACCTGCAGTCTTTCACTGGTGTTGCATGATAAACCTTCAGTCTTTCACTGGTGTTTTGTGTCAAACCTGCAGTCTTTCACTGGTGTTTTGTGATAAACCTTCAGTCTTTCACTGGTGTTTTGTGTCAAACCTGCAGTCTTTCACTGGTGTTGCATGATAAACCTTCAGTCTTTCACTGGTGTTGCATGATAAACCTGCAGTCTTTCACTGGTGTTTTGTGTCAAACCTGCAGTCTTTCACTGGTGTTTTGTGTCAAACCTGCAGTCTTTCACTGGTGTTTTGTGTCAAACCTGCAGTCTTTCACTGGTGTTGCATGATAAACCTTCAGTCTGTCATTGGTGTTTTGTGTTAAACCTGCAGTCTGTCACTAGTGTTTTGTGTTAAACCTTCAGTCTTTCACGGGTGTTTTGTGTCAAACCTGCAGTCTTTCACAGGTGTTTTGTGTCAAATCTGCAGTCTTTCACTGGTGTTTTGTGTCAAACCTGCAGTCTTTCACTGGTGTTTTGTGTTAAACCTACAGTCTTTCACTGGTGTTTTGTGTTAAACCTGCAGTCTGTCACTAGTGTTTTGTGTTAAACCTTCAGTCTTTCACGGGTGTTTTGTGTCAAACCTGCAGTCTTTCACTGGTGTTTTGTGTCAAATCTGCAGTCTTTCACTGGTGTTTTGTGTCAAACCTGCAGTCTTTCACTGGTGTTTTGTGTCAAACCTGCAGTCTTTCACTGGTGTTGCATGATAAACCTTCAGTCTTTCACTGGTGTTTTGTGTCAAACCTGCAGTCTTTCACTGGTGTTTTGTGTCAAATCTGCAGTCTTTCACTGGTGTTTTCAGTGTTAAACCTTCAGTCTTTCACTGGTGTTTTGTGTCAAACCTGCAGTCTTTCACTGGTGTTGCATGATAAACCTTCAGTCTTTCACTGGTGTTTTGTGTCAAACCTGCAGTCTTTCACTGGTGTTTTGTGTCAAACCTGCAGTCTTTCACTGGTGTTTTGTGTCAAACCTGCAGTCTTTCACTGGTGTTTTGTGTCAAACCTGCAGTCTTTCACTGGTGTTTTGTGTCAAACCTGCAGTCTTTCACTGGTGTTTTGTGTCAAACCTGCAGTCTTTCACTGGTGTTTTGTGTCAAACCTGCAGTCTTTCACTGGTGTTTTGTGTCAAACCTGCAGTCTTTCACTGGTGTTGCATGTTAAACCTGCAGTCTTTCACTGGTGTTTTGTGTCAAACCTGCAGTCTTTCACTGGTGTTTTGTGTCAAACCTGCAGTCTTTCACTGGTGTTGCATGATAAACCTGCAGTCTTTCACTGGTGTTGCATGATAAACCTTCAGTCTTTTACTGGTGTTTTGTGTCAAACCCGCAGTCTTTCACTGGTGTTTTGTGTCAAACCCTCAGTCTGTCACTAGTGTTTTGTGTCAAACCTGCAGTCTTTCACTGGTGTTTTGTGTCAAACCCGCAGTCTTTTACTGGTGTTTTGTGTCAAACCCTCAGTCTGTCACTAGTGTTTTGTGTCAAACCTGCAGTCTTTCACGGGTGTTTTGTGTCAAATCTGCAGTCTTTCACTGGTGTTGCATGATAAACCTTCAGTCTGTCACTAGTGTTTTGTGTCAAACCTGCAGTCTTTCACTGGTGTGAATAACTGCAGTCTTTCACTGGTGTTTTGTGTAAAAACCGCAGTCTTTCACTGGTGTTTTGTGTCAAACCTGCAGTCTTTCACTGGTGTTTTGTGTCAAACCTGCAGTCTTTCACTGGTGTTTTGTGTCAAACCTGCAGTCTTTCACTGGTGTTGCATGATAAACCTTCAGTCTTTCACTGGTGTTTTGTGTCAAACCTGCAGTCTGTCACTGGTGTTTTGTGTCAAACCTGCAGTCTTTCACTGGTGTTTTGTGTCAAACCTGCAGTCTTTCACTGGTGTTTTGTGTCAAACCTGCAGTCTTTCACTGGTGTTTTGTGTCAAACCTGCAGTCTTTCACTGGTGTTGCATGATAAACTTTCAGTCTTTCACGGGTGTTTTGTGTCAAACCTGCAGTCTTTCACTGGTGTTGCATGATAAACTTTCAGTCTTTCACTGGTGTTTTGTGTCAAACCTGCAGTCTTTCACTGGTGTTGCATGATAAACTTTCAGTCTTTCACTGGTGTTTTGTGTCAAACCTGCAGTCTTTCACTGGTGTTGCATGATAAACTTTCAACTTTCTTTTGTAATTGGACGTTGTGTGTAGCTGTGCAGGCGTACCTGTGGAATGTAGTTGCGTCTCTCTTGACACACAGCGTGAAACCAGGCCAGACAGAAGAGCGACTGAGCGCGTGCAAGCTGGCCACCTTTACTTATGTGCTCAGAAGTCCATGATTCATATGTCCTCTTCAGATTCTTCTTGAGCCCTGGAGGAGCCTGGACACACACACACACACATTATCTGTGAGTGGATGTCCTGTAAAACAGAGGGTGTTTATCTGTAATGGAGCACACACACACACACACATACACACTGACCTCATAGGTGACCTTGAGACTGGACTGAAGCAGTATTGGTGTGAACTTCAGGTGGACCTCAGCAGTCAACCAGATTCTGAAGCCTGCCTTGGGTTTCATACTGTTCAGTTCCTGTGTGCGTGTACACACACACACACACACACACACACACACACACACACACACAAACACACCATTAGCATTATACACCAGATGCCTGACCACAATGAATTAAACTTAATTAATGCAAACCATCAAACCAATAACAATCTCCTGTGTGTGTGTTGGAGGGATTAATTCTCCCATTTCATTCACTCCAAACCAATTACAATTCTGCAGTGTTACAATCACACACACTATGAGGAGCAGAAAAATGAAAACAAAAAGCAATTGAAGTATCTGTCCCAGCAATCTCTCTGACAAACACACACACAGTCATCTAGAGACTTCAGATTAAAACAGCAGATATAACAGATGACACAGAGAGAGAGGGAACAAGCAGGAGATAATTGGAGTATGACAGAGAGAAAGATTAAAAGAGTGAAACTGAATTTGAACAATAAATTGAAGACAGAGAAACAGACATACAAGCAGACAGAGACATATACATAATGGTAGCCAGACAGACAGAGAGACAGGCTAGTATATACACACAACCTGACAGAAGGACGCACACAGAGGGAGAGACATCTCACCTTCTCCAGCAAAGGGAGCCAGCTGGTGACAAGGTGCAGGTTTTTGAGACACAGCCATTCACCAGATCGTGCACACTCTATGAGCATCTGTAGAGCCACATCAGCCTGTCCCTGCCCCATCGCCACCTGAACACAAACACACACACACATCAGCCTGTCCCTGCCCCATCAGCACCTGAACACACACACACATCAGCCTGTCCCTGCCCCATCAGCACCTGAACACACACACACACACACACACACATCAGCCTGTCCCTGCCCCATCAGCACCTGAACACACACACATCAGCCTGTCCCTGCCCCATCACCACCTGAACACACACACACACACACACACATCAGCCTGTCCCTGCCCCATCACCACCTGAACACACACACACATCAGCCTGTCCCTGCCCCATCACCACCTGAACACAAACACACACACACATCAGCCTGTCCCTGCCCCATCACCACCTGAACACACACACACACACACACAATCAGCCTGTCCCTGCCCCATCACCACCTGAACACACACACACACACACACACATCAGCCTGTCCCTGTCTCATCAGCACCTGAACACACACACACACACACACATCAGCCTGTCCCTGCCCCATCACCACCTGAACACACACACACACACATCAGCCTGTCCCTGCCCCATCAGCACCTGAACACACACACACATCAGCCTGTCCCTGCCCCATCACCACCTGAACACACACACACACACACACATCAGCCTGTCCCTGCCCCATCACCACCTGAACACACACACACACATCAGCCTGTCCCTGCCCCATTACCACCTGAACACACACACACACACATCAGCCTGTCCCTGCCCCATCACCACCTGAACACACACACACACACATCAGCCTGTCCCTGTCTCATCACCACCTGAACACAAACACACACACATATCAGCCTGTCCCTGCCCCATCACCACCTGAACACACACACATCAGCCTGTCCCTGCCCCATCACCACCTGAACACACACACACACACATCAGCCTGTCCCTGCCCCATCAGCACCTGAACACACACACAGCAGCCTGTCCCTGCCCCATCACCACCTGAACACACACACACACACACACACATCAGCCTGTCCCTGCCCCATCAGCACCTGAACACACACACACACATCAGCCTGTCCCTGCCCCATCAGCACCTGAACACACACACACACACACATCAGCCTGTCCCTGCCCCATCAGCACCTGAACACACACACACACACATCAGCCTGTCCCTGCCCCATCAGCACCTGAACACACACACACACACATCAGCCTGTCCCTGCCCCATCAGCACCTGAACACACACACACACATCAGCCTGTCCCTGCCCCATCAGCACCTGAACACAAACACACACACACACACACATATCAGCCTGTCCCTGCCCCATCACCACCTGAACACACACACACACATCAGCCTGTCCCTGCCCCATCAGCACCTGAACACACACACACATCAGCCTGTCCCTGCCCCATCAGCACCTGAACACACACACACACACATCAGCCTGTCCCTGCCCCATCAGCACCTGAACACACACACACATCAGCCTGTCCCTGCCCCATCAGCACCTGAACACACACACACACACACACACATCAGCCTGTCCCTGCCCCATCGCCACCTGAACACACACACACACACACACACACAGCTGTCCATATGACCCTGTGTTGTCATATCACCTGTTAGAAAGACAGATAATTTCCTAAAATGTGATTGGATGAGGAGCAATTAATTGAATTGAATTAATGTAATTGAAATAATTAATTTATTGCTAATGAAACACTATATAAAAATACACAAGATTTTTTATTAAAACTAAATGCAACTGATTATGGTGTCATTGGTGTCTTTACAATGTTGCTGCATGTCAGGTGTGTTTGACCTCGTGGAAGTTTTCTCGTCCCACAATCTGACTGGCGAGTTCCTGCAGTTCCTGAGATGGATCGGCACCAGCAGAGATGATCAGTAAGACGGGCTCACACTCCAGAGTCTCGTTATACAGATGTTTCAGATTGAGAGGAGGAGGAGAGAGCTCCCGCATTCCTGCACACACACATAAACAGAATCGAAATGGGGACATTCCATAGACTTCCATTGTTTTAATACACAGTTAGTTATAAACAATATAACCTAACTCTAACCAACACTCTAACCGTAGCAGAAAATAATGGGACGTTTTGCTCATATTTGTCAGGTTTTGCTGACTTTTGGGCACAAATTTGTCCCCACATGGTTAAGTAAACCCCAACACCCCCCACCAATGACATCGTTGTCATTCCAGTCGTGTCCTGCGCTCTTGAGAGGGGACAAAATATCTTCAAGCGACCTTCCGTTTCCATTTCCATAGCAACCATTCTATTCCACATAGTAGGTTTGACCAGAACACACAGACACACATTTGTACAGATATCTTTGTGAGGACACTCCTTGACTCTGATGGTCTAACTGCTAACACTGATGTGAATAGATGACACACACACATCTATTTTGGTCAGGGCGTAACAGTGCTTAAATGACTCTGAAGATTAGAGCCGCTTGTAAGAGGATTAGAAACAAAGATCCATTAGCATGTGGAGTTAGTTAGCACAGGGTTTGATGTCTGACGCTGACTCACTCTGTGTTCACTAAGACACACACTCATCAGTCTCACACACAGAGAAACACAGTTAAACATCCCAACACTCTCAACTTGGTCCAAAACGAACACCAACCAAGCGGCAAACGAAAGAACTGCTTTAGGCAAATAAATAAAAACAGTCTGCAGCCAGCAGGATGTTTTGAGGAAATAAGAAGTGCAGTCTGACCCTGCTGATGATGTAAGAGAATAAATACACACACACACATCTTCTAACAGTGTTTTTCTCCTGCAGCGAATTCACCAACAGATGTTTAGGTGAGAAGTCTGGAGAGATCAGTGTGTGTGTTTCATCTCAATGAAGCACATGCAGCGCAGGAAGTAAAGAACCCGCACGCCGCGTCTCTGCACTCACCTGACCTTTACTTTACTGTCTGACAGGTGAAGCACAAAGTTACGTTTAGATATTCAGGGGGTTTCAAGACGCAGTCGATAGAGACCGTGACTCAAGTTTACAGTCAGTGGAGGTTCAGAGATTCAGAGTAATTCTGTGGGACGTGGTGGAACCTGGGGAGAAGGTCCAGGCTCACATGTATTTAAAGATTTAGTGTAAGAGTAAGTTCTGCTGTAATTCATAATGACACAGCATTAGAGTTATGCCAGTGGATGAGACAGTAGTACTGAAAATTAATGTTAGTAATTTTACTGTAGTAATGATTCTAGCCTCAGCTCACAGTTACCACAGACTGATCTCCACACACATCCAATCATCAGCAGGGTCCCTGTAATGTTACAGCCAATCAGAGCACAGGGAGGGACCTGCTGTCTCTAGTCAAGTTAGGCGTCAAGAGTTTGGGCTCATTAATAGTGAATGTAGCTGGAGGAAAGCAGAAGGTGTGAGGAGATGAAGACGAGATGAACAGAGTGAGTGATGTGAAGGACAGACCTCTGTGTGCTGCGTGACGGGTAATCGACACAGTGAGCTGAGAAGAGCGTCTCATAACAGTCTAAAGGATACTGTGTGTGAGCCTTAGACCTGGACATGTCAAGGCCTCCGATTGGTTGGACATTTTTTTATGAGAAAGGTTTGTGTGTGTTGATTATCTGCACAGAAGAGTTACTTTCAGTTTCACCTTTCAGTTAAAAAATATAGAACAGTCTCTATTTATCTGCTCACTCATATACTCTGTGAATCAATAGTGTTGAAAATAAATGAATTCTACAACCACTGGAAACGCTAATCAAAGGCTAACCAATGTTCCACTCTTGAACTAAAAGTCTTGCATACTAAACTACAATTATAGGCAAACAAGCCATTTTAATTAGGCATTAATTTTACTAAATGAGCTTGTGGAAGCACTGGAGATGACTTCAGGAAAGTGCTGCCTTATCAGTGATGAGACCCTTCTGTGTGTTTATGAGTGTGTATCGTGTGTGTAAGCGTGTGTGTTTATGAGTATGTATCGTGTGTGTAAGCGTGTGTGTTTATGAGTATGTATCGTGTGTGTAAGCGTGTGTGTTTATGAGTATGTATCGTGTGTGTAAGCGTGTGTGTTTATGAGTATGTATCGGTGTGTGTAAGCGTGTGTGTTTATGAGTATGTATCGGTGTGTGTAAGCGTGTGTGTTTATGAGTATGTATCGGTGTGTGTAAGCGTGTGTGTGTGTTTATGAGTATGTATCGGTGTGTGTAAGCGTGTGTGTTTATGAGTATGTATCGGTGTGTGTAAGTTTTGTTAGTATGTATCGGTGTGTGTAAGCTTGTGTGTGTGTGTTTATGAGTATGTATCGGTGTGTGTAAGCTTGTGTGTGTGTGTTTATGAGTATGTATCGTGTGTGTAAGCGTGTGTGTTTATGAGTATGTATCGGTGTGTGTAAGCTTGTGTGTGTGTGTTTATGAGTATGTATCGGTGTGTGTAAGCTTGTGTGTGTGTGTTTATGAGTATGTATCGTGTGTTAGCGTGTGTGTTTATGAGTATGTATCGGTGTGTGTAAGCTTGTGTGTGTGTGTTTATGAGTATGTATCGGTGTGTGTAAGCTTGTGTGTGTGTGTTTATGAGTATGTATCGTGTGTGTAAGCTTGTGTGTGTGTGTTTATGAGTATGTATCGGTGTGTGTAAGCTTGTGTGTGTGTGTTTATGAGTATGTATCGTGTGTGTAAGCGTGTGTGTTTATGAGTATGTATCGGTGTGTGTAAGCTTGTGTGTGTGTGTTTATGAGTATGTATCGGTGTGTGTAAGCTTGTGTGTGTGTGTTTATGAGTATGTATCGGTGGTGTCTTGTGTGTGTGTGTTTATGAGTATGTATCGGTGTGTGTAAGCTTGTGTGTGTGTGTTTATGAGTATGTATCGGTGTGTGTAAGCTTTTGTGTGTGTGTTTATGAGTGTGTATCGGTGTGTGTAATGTGTGTTAGTATGTGTGTTAGTATGTGTGTCTGAGGGCTAATGTCCACACTCTGCACTGTTGTGGTTTCCAGGATTCTAAGGTTTCACATAACCACACAGAGATCTGTACTGTCAGCTGTCTGTGGTTCTGAGTAACAGTGAACACAAAAAGAACTTAAGCCCTGATCCACAGTCCATGAGTTCTCACATTAAACAACCAAACAAAAATGTTAAGGCACCAGTAACATCCACTACGCTCACTGGCGTGATGTGTGTTTGCATACATACAAAGGATTTGTATAACTGTATTTGAAATATATTTCAATAATATCTGAGCATGCTGCTCAGAATCGTCACAAGCTGCTCCAGAAGTGACGATTCTGCTCTCTCACTTATTTCATCTTTCCAACCATAAACAGTAACATGATACAAGTTCTGCAGTAGCATCAGCGCCCTCTGCTGGCCGTCAGCCGCACTGCCCGAAACATCAACTAGTCTAATACAAAAACAGTCAGCACATACAATCAGAATTAGAGCTGCTTCCCCATTCATATACTTCTACTATGTACTGAAATGTACTGCACTAATGCCAGCGTATACACTACTGAGTTTGTATGAATGAGTAATATTAACACAAAACATCTCAAAAATACATCAGATACAGCAGAGCAAACAAACTAAAGAAAGAAACAGTGAAAGAGTCTGTCTGTTCATCTCTCTGTGTATATTCAGATATGAGTGTTTTAAAGCTACTGCTGTGTGTTTCTGTGATTGTGGTCAGGTTTATCAGCACGTGTGTGTGTGTGTGTTGAGGGTACAGGAGATGAATGTTGCGTTTATGCAGGTTTTAATTGAGTCTCATTACAAGCAGCCCTCGAGAACATCAACCAGCACTAATTGTGCTGAAGAGAGAGAGAGAGAGTGTGTGTGCTGATCTGAAGGTATAATAAGCTGATGTCTGAATGTAAATCAATAGATGTGTATTGACTGTGAGTCAGGTGTTTATAGATATACTAACTAAACTGGAGTTTAATCTCAATATAATAATTAACCTCAAGAGGAAAGCACAACGCAATCTGATGCCGTCAGATATATTATATATGCCTGACTAAGAGCTGAGAAAGAGTGTGTGTGTGTATGTGTTCTCTCTGTAACTACCCAAAGCATGAGATGCAAATGCAGCCAGTGCACTCTGTAACCTGTCCGGTCTCAAAGCCTGAACCACTAACACCTGAGGGAGGGAGAGAGAGAGAGATGGACAGAGAGTGTTAGAGTTTGTCAGTTTGAATTTACAAGGATGATGAACTCTGATTGGGTCCTGTTGGTGACTGACAGCTCACCTGTTGAAAGAGAGAGATCTTCTTGGCAATAGAAGGTGGGATTTCCTGTTCGCAGCAGGAACTGCGTGAAAATGGCAGCCAGAGGTCTGTGTCGTTGAGACTCAGAGACTGATACAAGACAGGAAACGTGGTCTGAAGAGAAAGGGAGAAATCTTCATTAATCTCACTGTCTGATGCCCACTTTAGTCTGCAGTCTTACACAATCCACCAGAAAATAGAGAGTCACGTTTACAACTGCTCACACAGAGGTTCTGTTCAGAATAAGCTGTAATGTTTCTTCTGGTCACTATGACCCTGAGAGTG
Source organism: Chromobotia macracanthus (assembly GCA_036877525.1). Classification (NCBI taxonomy): domain Eukaryota; kingdom Metazoa; phylum Chordata; class Actinopteri; order Cypriniformes; family Botiidae; genus Chromobotia; species Chromobotia macracanthus. The sequence goes on along the minus strand of JAZGTH010000080.1, from coordinate 5,456,746 downwards.
AGCTTGCTGAGACGGGACTGACCTTGAGCAGGGCAATAGCTGTCAGCCTCTCCTGATCAATCCAAGATGGAAACTGTTCTCGCAAAGACTTCTGGGAGTCCTAAAGAAACACAGTTTACAACACTGGAGGAGAGAAGCGAATCATTTAGAGAGAAACAACATAAGAGAAAAGCTTGGAGAGATTCATACCGCCTTCCGAACCATGTCACCGACAATCAGCCCAGTGAAAACATCCCATTCCTACAGGAAACAGAGTCATCACACACAACAGTGTTCCTCCTCTATTCTGCTGTACTGCTACAACAAATAACGCTACATTTATCAAAGCACCCACAGTTGAGCTGTGAAACTCCCCAAATAGAAACACTATCATTCATTCATAACGCATTATCAGCCCGAGTTTATAAACACAAGCGAGAGAAAGATTGCATTTATGCACTTTTGTCTGTGTCTGTGCACACTCACACTCTCCTGGAAGAGTTCTGGATTCATTCCCTTGACAAAGTGCAGCGCAAACATTAAGCGATCCGCCTGAAAACGAACACAAATGACTCACTCAGAACTATGAGTGAGAATCATAACCCAAGCTTGTGGGCAGGTCATGTGATGACATCATCACTCAGCTCTCAGATCAGTGTAAATGTGGGGCTCTGGTTGGTGCTCTGGTTTTAAGGTGCGCATGTTACCTTAAAGAGAGAGCGGCAGATGTACTCATACACCATGTTCTTCAGATTGTTCTCCAGTGTGCTAATTCTCATGTCGGTACTCTCTCTCTCCTGAATCACACACACACAGAGAGACACACAGAGAGACTCAGGTGAATCTTATAAACTCCAGATGAATCTCATGAGAACATGTTCAGATCAAATTCACCCAATGTTCAGCAGAGTAATGTTCCTTATTAATCTGAGGGTTTGAGTGTCTGATGTGCTTTTTGCTCCTCACCTGTTTGTTCTGCAGTGCTCTATGAAAGATACGAAGGAACGACGCCAAACTGAATCTGTACATGTTATTTATCTTAGACAGGTCCATGATCACAAAATACATCTTACTGGCTGTCTCAGCCAACGGCAGGTAGGCATCCCTCTCCTAGAGAGACAGAGAGTGAAAGGGAGGGATAGACAGAGAGAGGGATAAAGAGTGACAGAGAGAGGGAGACAAAAAAGACAGACAGAGAGAGAGAGGGACGGAGAGAGACTGGTTACATTGGTGTCCTCTGGTGTCTCCTTCATTCAGTTTCTTCACCCCTCATGTCTTCTGTATAAACACAGTATCACCTGGTCGAGTGAGGTCTGTAATCGGTGCGACTCGGTCAGTGATTGGTGTATCAGAGCACTGCTGGCTTTAGTCTGGTTCAGTGAGTCAATCAACTCCTTGTTCTCCAGGATATTTCCTTGAGCTGTGGCCAAAGTCTAAACACACACACACAATTATTAGGAGTCATACTAACTGCAATACACCACTGGGTATGTTGTGTGTTCTTACACATTTCTGTCTCTAGTGGTCCAGTGTCAGAGCAAAGCATTATGAGAACCTTTTGCAGGGCTACAGAAGGGCATGCTGGGATTGCTCAGAGAAAGGAGACAGAGAGCATGCTGGGATTGCTCAGAGAGAGGAGACAAAGGGCATGCTGGGATTGATGCCTCAGTACCTCTAACAGTGTCTCTTCCAGTTGAGCGAGCTGGATCTTCTTCTCCTCCTCCTGTTGCAGGAGTTTGGTTTTTTGACTCTCCAGCTCAGGTTTCTCCTGCTGGATGGTCAATGCTAGCAGCTAAAGACACATGCACACAGTACAATAAACACTTGATCTTTTCACATATATACATATAAGTGGTCATCCATATAATTGGCCACTCAGAGGTATTACTTTATTACTGTATAACTGTATTACTCAGGAGATATTTTGGTCTCAGTTGTGCTGTATTGGTATTTTAACTTATCTCACAGTACAGTAATGGTTTGTGTGTGTCACCTGTCCTCGCAGGCCTGCTCTGGTGGTGGTGAAGTTGACCTCTGTGATCACAGATGCTGCGTCCGGTGGAATGAATGGACTGGGGTTACGCGTTGCCAGAAACAGACGGAAATCCTCATTATAGTCGATGACTTTATCTCCGATCTGCACCACATATCGTGGCCCTGACACACACACACACACACACACACACAAATTATTTAAGCAACACTGAGTATAGAATACAAGCATACTACACAGGGCACACTGCATGCTGCAAGTCAGTTATACGGGGTTCAAACTGAATATTTTCTCCCTACATACTGCATGCTGCAAAAATTGTAGTATGGTAGTGTAAGACACCATTCCAAAACCAGCCTCAGAATAAATTTGGTCCTGAGCACAAGATTGATGTAGAATCCCTCCTTGTATGAGATGAGGTTTGGGGTTTGCTGGATTGTAAGAGAACAGGATAATATAAAATGACAGTGTGTGTGTGTGTGTGTGTTTGCGTGTATGCTCCGTTTCTTGCACCTGCAATGCAGCAGTTTGTACACACACACTCTTTAATTTCCTTCTCCTCTTCCAACCACAGAAACACTCAGTTTATCTTCCTCCCCACAGCATCTAATACTCTCAACCATATCTGTGCCTCCACACACACACAGGACTTATTTTATACACACAGCTGGGACAAGAGGATGGACACACTGAGAGAGAGTGTGTGTGTGTGAAGCACCTGACCAGGTGTAATGTGACAAGTTAAGCATCAATTAATTTTTCTGTTTCCACTGAAAGTGAAATAATAGTAAAATGACACAATGACAGCAGAACATCTGATGACATCACGGTGGGTGGAGCTACTAAATTATTAATTATTGTACAATAAATTAATTTATTTTTAGAACTATTAACATTTTTAAATTATGACATTACTATATTAAACTATAACTATATAAAATGCAGTTAGTTCTTCTCAATCTAAAGAGAGATTGTGTTGTGCCTGGTTAGAACACAGTGTAAAACAAACCTTAAAAACACACCAGCACAGTACAAAATAACACACACACTCTCACACTGTGTGATCAGGTCTCTCCGCAGCAGGGGATACAGCACACACACACACACACTCTCACACTGTGTGATCAGGTCTCTCCGCAGCAGGGGATACAGCACACACACACACACTTCACCCTGTGTGATCAGGTCTCTCCGCAGCAGGGGATACAGCACACACACACACACACACACACACTCTCACACTGTGTGATCAGGTCTCTCCGCAGCAAGGGGTACAGCACACACACACACACACACTCTCACCCTGTGTGATCAGGTCTCTCTGCAGCAGAGAATACAGCACACACACACACACACACCCTGTGTGATCAGGTCTCTCTGCAGCAGAGAATACAGCACACACACTCTCACACTGTGTGATCAGGTCTCTCTGCAGCAGAGAATACAGCACACACACACACCCTGTGTGATCAGGTCTCTCTGCAGCAGAGAATACAGCACACACACTCTCACACTGTGTGATCAGGTCTCTCTGCAGCAGAGGATACAGCACACACACACACTCTCACACTGTGTGATCAGGTCTCTCTGCAGCAGAGAATACAGCACACACACACACCCTGTGTGATCAGGTCTCTCTGCAGCAGAGAATACAGCACACACACTCTCACACTGTGTGATCAGGTCTCTCTGCAGCAGAGGATACAGCACACACACACACACACACACACTCTCACCCTGTGTGGTCAGGTCTCTCTGCAGCAGAGGATACAGCACACACACTCACCCTGTGTGATCAGGTCTCTCTGCAGCAGAGGATACAGCACACACACACACTCTCACCCTGTGCGATCAGGTCTCTCCGCAGCAGGGGATACAGCACAGGCTCCACTCCGTCCATCTCCTGAATGATCAGAGTTTTACCAAAGCGCACAGCTAACTCCAACACAGTCATCAAGTTAGTGTCCTGAAACACACAACAGTTCATCAACACATACTGCCTCACACACAATGAATAAAAAAAGAGCACAGCATGCAGCACACTGGTACTTCATTCAGAACACAGCCCATGTACATGCAGGTACGAGTGTGCGTGTTCACCTGCTGGTTTATGACCTCCAGTCGATGTTCTTTAAGGTGAGTTCTCAACCACTGTGTTGCACATGAGGATGGATCGATCAAAAACGGACAGGAAACACTCTAGAGGAAACAAGAGTAGAACTACTGCAGTCATTCACTAGATCACTTCTATACCAGCCACTTTATCTGAAGGCCAAGTGTGAATGTGTTTCAATCTGTTAAGCTGCTCATACAGCATACTCAACAGTAGAATTGTATGGGTGAAGGGAGACACCTAGATGGAGACAGCTAGGTAAATACTGGTTAGGACAGTCAGCCTGGTGTGTGTGTGAGATCTTACCCGTGATCTGAGTTCATTAAGCTGATGACAGCATAAGAGGGGCAGACACATGAATAAGTGAGTGCTGGGCATTATGGGAAACCCAGACACGCGATCAGATCGTGTGTTACCTGCAGGATGACCAGAGCGTTCTCCATAGACAGATCATCAGACGGCAGTCCCTCACTCTTCCAGATTAACTGCTCGCTCTCAGAGCACAGGAAGTGACGCAGATCAAACTCTGCCAATCAGAGAACACAGATGTTCTCGACTAATCAGAAGTTATGGATTCTTTTACTACATCTGTATGTGTAAATTCTGAACTCTGTTCACTGTAAACAAATTTCTTACACATTTGATTCTCGCACTATATTCCATATGCAATATACTGTTTTCTGGGTCATTCTGTAGTTATTATAAATAGGTTCATATGACGACAATAGGTCTGTGATGTCCTCATTTAAATATCTGTTTAAATGTGTGTGTTACTCTGTAGTCCTGAGCTGCTGGTCCAGTTGTCCAGACTAGAGCGTCGCTGGTCTTCAGGAGCTGCAGGCAGGTATGTGATGAAAGCAGCAGACAGCTGAGCTCTCTTTGGAAGAGTCTCCAACTCCTCACGGATTTCATCAACCTGTGCACACACACACACTCTCACATTTGTGCTGCTGGTATGAGTGTATGTTTGTGTGCGTGTAAGTGTATGTGTGTGTGTGTGTGCGCATTGTGAGAGAAAATTTAATTACAGCAGAAAGCAGATGGATGCAGATACAGACACACATTACACAACAGAAACACACACAACATAAAAATACACACAGACAGAAAGACAGCCATATAGGCAGACAAGCAGACGAACAGACAAACAAACAGACAGACAGACAGAGACAGACAGACGGGAGTGTGACCTGTAAGGTCCAGCGTGTGTGTTCCCCATCTAACTGCTGCAGGAGCTTCTCAGCAGCACTGATGGTCTCCTGAGCTCTGCTCACCTCCAACTCCAGCTGAGTAGCTTCAGCGGTACGACACTGAAACCTGAACACCACACAACAGAGTTGAGTCCAGACACACACACACACCTGACAGAGAGAGAGAGAGAGAGAGAGAGATATACTTTTCCTTCAGCTCCAGAACTTTCTCGCCCACAGAGTTTAGCTCCTTCTCCAGTTTGTTCTTACGGTTCTCTGTCTTACGCAGGTTTCTAGAAGGAAACAGTGAGAGCAGTTATATCTCTCCCTAATACCACACATCTGAACTGACAGTGTGTGTGTGTACTGACTCCATGAGTCCGGCGTGCTCAGTCTCCAGAGGCTGGATCTTCTCCAGGACGTGTGAGTACTGTACATTAGCTTTCACCCAGGCAGCCAGAGGAGCGGCAGCTGCGCTCGCACGCTTCGCATTCTGCAAGAATTGCAAGAAGACTGTGTACTGGAAACTTATCAAATTTAACTGTAAAATTTGTAATTAATCCAATAATCCGTTTAGCAAGATAGTAGATGCAGTGTTCCTGTAGATCATCTGCTAGAGCATTGCATTAGCAGTGCAAAGGTTGTGGGTTCCCAGGAAACACACTTAGGCTACTGATAGAATCTGAATGCACTATAAGTGGCTTTGAATAAAAGCGTCTGTCTAATTTATAAATGTATCTGTAGTAGCAAGACTGATTAGTAAAGTTTGGTCTCTGTGTGAAATGGAACATCTCACGTGTGGGTGTGTGTGTGTGTGTCTGACCTTGGGGTCAAATGAGGCTTTGTTTCTGTGCAGCAGCTCCTCGACACTCTGTCGGATCTCGTGAGTGATGTTTCGAGCGTCAAACGTGGCAATATCCTCCCTCACACCTCGCTTGGCTAAGAAACTGTCGTTTATAAACACTTCATTATCTCTTCAATTATTCAGCTCATTAAATGGTTTTAGATTAACGCAAATGACCTAATGCCTCCACATGCTGATTTACAATGAAAATGTGCTAAATTAAAATCCTCAATTAGTCCAGAAAGAGATTAGATTCATTTAGCCTGAAGAGTATGAAGGTGTAATAAGCAGTCTAATTTCCCAGGAAAAGATAAACACCATAAATATAGACAGAATTCATCCTGTTACGGCCATTAAAATGTAATATAAACTGTGAGGAATAAGACAGTAGCACAAACACACACACACAACTCTCTCTCACACACACATTCTGTTTCTGTCTCCGTCTGTCTCTCACTCTCTTCATCTCTCCTGCCTCTGACTCTCTCTGTCTCTCTCTCACCTCTTCATGCTGACCCAGGACGTGTCAAATATCCCCATGAGTCTCAGCACTCCCTCCAGGATGTCTCGGATGACGTCGGGTGGCATGCGCAGAGAGCGGATCTCAGACAAGGACTCTGGTTTAATGTTGCCCACTGCCTGCTTTGCCTCATCAACGAGGGGCTGAGTGTGCACACACACAACAAACAACACAAAGAAAAATGCATTAAGCTTTGTCTGTCATATGTGAGCTTAAAAAAATTGAAAAAAAACTGGATAGGTGAGCTTAGATGATTAGGCCAGGTGTGCTCATGTAATCTGAACAGGTGTGACCAGGACAGATGTGTCCGGGTGTGCTCATGTAATCTGAACAGGTGTGATCAGGACAGATGTGTCCGGGTGTGCTCATGTAATCTGAACAGGTGTGATCAGGACAGATGTGTCCGGGTGTGCTCATGTAATCTGAACAGGTGTTTTTTTTTTTTTTTTTTTTTTTTTTTTTTTTTTTTTATAATTTTTTTTTTTTTTTTTATAAAATTTTTATATTTTTTTTTTTTTTTTATAAAAAAAATAAAAAAAAAAAAAAAAAAAAACCCCGGGGGGCTCCTTAAAAAAAAAAAAGATGGGTGAGAAAGAAAAATGTGGCCGGGTGTGCTCATGTAATCTGAACAGGTGTGGTGCTCATTAGTGTGTCGGTGTGCTCATGTAACTCTGAACAGGTGTGATCAGGACAGATGTGTCCGGGTGTGCTCATGTAATCTGAACAGGTGTGATCAGGACAGATGTGTCCGGGTGTGCTCATGTAATCTGAACAGGTGTGACAGGACAGATGTGTCCGGGTGTGCTCATGTAATCTGAACAGGTGTGATCAGGACAGATGTGTCCGGGTGTGCTCATGTAATCTGAACAGGTGTGACCAGGACAGATGTGTCGGGTGTGCCCATGTAATCTGAACAGGTGTGGATTTGTCGAGTGTGCTCATGTAATCTGAACAGGTGTATTTGAGAAAGGAAAAAAAAGAGGGGGGGGGGCTTGTTTTATTAAAAAGGGGGGGGGGGGGGGAAAAAGGGGGGGGGGGGGGCCCAATAAAAAAAAAGGGGGGGATCAGGGACGTTTTTTTCGGGTGTGCTCATGTAATCTGAACAGGTGTGATCAGGACAGATGTGTCCGAGTGTGCTCATGTAATCTGAACAGGTGTGGTTATGTGATCAAGACAGGTGTAATCATGTGATCAGAACACGTGTGCTCATGTAATCTGAATAGGTTTGGGCATGTGATCAGGACAGGTGTGCCAAGGTGTGGTTATATGATCAGGACAGATGTGCTCACCTGGACCTCTCTGAGCTCCTCATCAATGTTCTTCTTCCGCTCTTCGATCTTGGAGACCTCCTGGGCCATTCTGTCTTTGATCTTCTCCATCTCTGTCTTCTGGTCACTGGCATTCTGAAAAAAAACAAACAATCACACTCAGGGAACTACACAATGCATGTCTGTTTACACACGTGTTACACACACACAGACCTGCATGGACAGGGTGATTTCCTGCAGGGCAGCATCCGCTTCAGCCTGTTTGGTCTTCAGTAAGCTGTTCTGCTCAGCCGCCCGCCTCTTCAACTCATCCACCAATGCCTTTGCTTCATTCAGCTTGGCCACACCCGCCTGCAGTTACATGACACACAGACAACGAATGAAGTGTTTTAGAACAATGCAGATTCTCGCCAAAAGAGTTGAATTAAAAACTTAATTGCAATTTATGTTTATGGCTACTAGAGTTATTCTGTCATGCTAATACACAACACACTTAATGACTAATCCAATTAGATGTCAATACCCATTTAATAATATGTATTTAAAAAAAAGTAAAATTGTTAACCTGTAAGTGCTGCTGTTTTTGGGTTAGTTCTTTACGTTTTGAGCTGTAAATAGACTGGTACACCTGCAGGAAACTTAGGTATTGACTTGGTGTCGCTCCGAATTCCCGACACGACTCGTGGATCATCAGGAAGGAGCGATAGAAGTCTACATGTACTGACGGTAAAAAGACAACCAATCAGAGAACAGTTACTCACCAGAGGCAGCCAATCAAAGAACTGCTTATGAGTAGAAAACAATTAAATACAGAGTACAATGTACTCTGATCAATGTATCATCTGATCAGACACACACACTTTTCTCATACCAGATTTTTTCTTCTTTTCCCCCTTTTCTTCATCCTCTCCCATCCTTGACAGCAGCATCTCTGGGATCTAAAGGAAGATCACATGACCATACAGATGAACTTCCTGTCTGTTTAATAACTTAGTCGCAGGAAATGAAGATGTTTATTGATATACTTTATTCACCTTTTTCATGCTGCTGTCAGACCAGCCCTCCATCCACTGGACTGAGCACTTCCTGTAGAGGGCGGGGTTACTCTCACAGTTAATGGTGAAGTGTTCATTAGTGCAGTCCATGATCAAAACTACATGGAGGTTCTGCTGAACGCCTGCACACACACGCGCACACACACACACACACACACACACACAAAAATCATGCAGTGTCTTTAACATTCATTACATTTCCTCATTAAGATAGCTAGCTAGAGACTGTGTGTGTGTGAGACAGTGTGTGAGCTCACGGTGGGAGAAATAGTTGTGAACTGGGCCGGTAAATCCATCCTGTGATGCCTGATCCTTCAGAGATGAGAGCAGGGGCTCTAGTTCTTCAGTGGAGTACAAACCTGGAACTTCACCTGCAACACACACGTAATACACACATTAAAATGTTATGTGAAATTACTTCAACACAACCTCAATATAAACCTGGACCGAAGACAAATGTACAGCAGATTCCAGTGTCCTGCTCTCAGTGTGAACTGACCTGAGAACAACAAACTGTTGACCATCTCCAGGAAGGAGGGGTGAACAAACTGATGATCTTCCAACAACAACACAACCTGCTGTCCATCCACTGCAGCCAACTGCATGACCTACAGACAGAGAGAGGGAGAGAGAGATTTGAGAGACTCAGAGAGACTTAATTACCTCTTGTTAAGTTCAGAGGTCAATCAGAGAGTCTCACAGTTTTGAGATCAGACTTGAAGTGCTTCAGCGAGTATGTGCGGGAGATTTTGGGTGTGAAGAGAGTGGCTCTATGCATATGGCTAACCACACATGTGGCTGTGCGCCGCCCAACTCCACTGCGACCTGCCAACAGCAGCGAGCCGCCTGGAAAGCTCAGAACACGATCCATACGAGACATGTAGTCCAGAACTTCGGGAAACAGCAGGATATCCAGCTCACGGTTGTCACGGCCGTACAGAACAATTCCCTGAACACACACACACAGCACTGAGATTCTGCAGTCACATCAGAAGTGTATTACACTTACTGAGACACACACTCCTGTCTGACCTTGTGTATGACCTCACTCAGGTCACTTCCACTGAGGTGTCCCAGCGGTCTGCCGTGAGGTGGGAGGGGCTGACCTGGAGCCCGCCCCTCATGAGATGCAGCCCACGTCACAAAGAACATATCTGTAACACAAAACACAAACCAACAATCTAAACAATCACACATTTCATGATGTGACACTGCTTAGATGTATTGGAGGAATGTAATACAAGTGCGTCTCTATGTGTGGGTGTGTGTTACCCATCATGTTGTCAAGGACGTCAGAGCCCCAGTCACCCCTGACGACGGATGACAGGATGTTGTCAAACACATTCAGATCTTTAGATGTCACTAATCGATCCCTGAACAGCCGGCGAGCTTCATACGCCACCACCTCTAAAACTGAATCAACAGCTGATTTACCTGCACACACACACACACACAGAAACAGAGAACACGTAACTTGTCCTGTTGTGTATAGTGATAAGAACCTCACATTGACTTCTACTGTTATAGATTAAGATAACCGTAATTTAATTCATTTCTATATTGAACAGTGTGGATAGAAAACAGCTCCAGCTGTGGGTTTCAGTCACATGTTAGAAACTAAAACCTGTTCACATCCAAAAACGATATTTATAGCAATAACTAGTAAGGTTTAATAAGGCAATAATTTCCTCTGTCTGTGAGAGCAGAATCTGTGTGTGTGTGTGGGTGCAGAACTGTTGCTCTGAACTACAGATGCTTCACCTGAACTCAGGTTGTATCGGAGCAGGTTCAGAACCCACTGCGTCAGCAAACATGGGGTAAACAGATAATGACTGTGATCATCCACCGAGAATTTAGCCTTCACCTGAAAGCACACAAATGTAAACTCAGGTCACATGATGTCATCAGCACACACGCACGCCCACTGCATCCCACTTTACACACATACTTAACTGGTATGGGAAACTAAGTGCTGTGGCATGAGACAATAGTGGTTTCATTCAAAAGACGAGATCAATTACTATTGACTAGCTGCACTCACGAGAGAAACTCTTTCAAACGTCAAAGTTTAGCTCCCCCACAGTGACGCACCTGTGGGCTTCAGGTGTGGGCGTCTTAAAAAAACTGATTCTTACTGATGTATAAAGATGGATTATGGATTTAATACATAAAAATGCAGTGTGTGAAGTGGGATCCAGCCAGAGTGTTTATAATCAGATCAGACCTGCTCGTAGATCTGCACCAATGACCCGGCGAGCTGATGGATCCTCCCCGCAGAGCTCCAAGTGGGATCATTACCCAGAACGCTCTGCAGAACAGGTCTCAGGTAGGCACTGTAGACAGTCTGCAGCTGTTCTCTGTCTGGATAACTACAATAAAACAGAAATCAGTGTGTGTGTTTGTAAATGAATCAGAGACTTTCTACATTACTTCCTGCGTCTTGACTCAGAGTGTAAATTGATTCGTGTTATGTAGCATGAACTTTTTAAATTTATCCATAAAACACACTAATTAAACTTAAACTAAATGTAAAGATCAGTCCAATCATTAAGGTGTTTCAACAGCAGTGTGTGTGTGTGTGTGTGTGTGTGTGTGTGTGTGTGTGTGTGTGTGTGTGTGTGTGTGTGTGTGTGTGTGTGTGTGTGCAGTTCTTACTCTATGGTACAGATGCGCACTATGGAGGAGAATCGTGAGGTCAGAGGGTGACGACCCACAGCTCCCCCTGCAGACATGGAGGCCACAATCTGAATGTTCTCCAGCCCCACCCACTCCAGATGTTCATCATAGAAGCCCTGATATGTCAAGACCTGAGAGAGAACGCAGACTGAAAGAGTTCAAATCCTGCTATGACGTCCTGCTACATACAGAAATCTTAAAGGTACAGTAGCAAAAACAGCCTGTATAATTCTAAGGGTGAGAAAACATCACAAAACAAACTAACATAAACATTAACATCACTAACAATTAAATGTGTATAAAATGTGTACAAAGCACAAACTGTGACCTGCTGTAGGAAGGCGATGAGGTTGCTGGTGCCCCACTTGTCGGGTTTGGGCAGGTTAATGTCTTTGAGGTACAGCACCAGTCTCTCACAGTCTTTGGGTCGGTACACGCGGCCGGTGTTGGAGCTGATGATCATACAGGTGTGAGTGAGTTTCTGCAGAACGTGCCGAGATGAAGTCTGAGCACTGCAGTGGACCACAGCCACCTGTGTGGAGCGTAGCTGAGAAAATGCACAACGCAGGAGCATCCTGACACACAACACACACACAAAGAGACACACACAGAAAGACACATGCATACACACAAAAAGACACATGTAAGACTCTCGAGCTCATCTGGTAAAATTTTTGTTCTTTGTGTTTGTGTGTGTTTTAGTTTTTTTTAGATCTTTGTGTAAACACCTTAGTAAAGTAGTGTGTTTGCATTTTTGTTACAGTATTATGTTACAGTAAAGGTATACCCCTTTCCACATCCCTCAGGTCCCACCAGCAGGAACGGCTGTCTGGGACTGGACAAGAGCCACGGGGTGAAAAGGTCGAGCCCTCGCTGCATGTCAGGTGTGTGTATAACAGGAAGATTCTGTGGGTTACTGAGATCCTCCACACACACACCGTCCCCTTGCAGCAGCTCGTACACACACAGACGGCCGGACGCCGGGTTGTAATATGTGTCTAGAGGCCTCCTAGGGTCAGGGGGAGTTTCTCGAGCCCAGCTCAGCACCTACACACACAAACACACAGATAATATGACAAAATAAAGCAGAAAACAGAAAACTATCCATCCATCCATTCTCCAAACCCGCTTGTCCTCCCAAGCATCTCGGGCCAAAGGCAGGGTACACCCTGAACAGATGATCAGTCTATTGCAGGGCAAACACTCACACACACATTCACACAAACACTAAAGGGCAATTTTTATATTATTTTTTTTTATACTAATATATCCAATTTACCTAACCTGCTACAGAGGTTCACAGTCTCAGACACTGCAGTTTAATTTACGACTGCTTATAACTATTTATCTGTAAGGATGGGTCTTAAATTTAATGACGGGAGGGAAAACTGAGCAGGCGTGAAATTGCATTTCCCATACACCCTTGTGGCTCTGACCTCCTTGGCAAACTCCTGGCGGCTTTTAAGAGTGAGATTTCCCCCCAAACCACGGATGAGTCCAACAACAAACTGTCCTCTTTCCGTCACCCCCCTCAGATGAGACAAACCGTTCATCACCGTGCCAACCAGACTGGTGTCTACCACGAAATCACTCTGAGAGAGGGACAAAGAGAGAGTGTATTACACTGTGTTGGGTCAGTGTTGTGAAAGTGTTTGTCAGGGAACAGTACCTGTTTGAGAACCCAGTCCAGAGCTCTGTGAAAATAATCATTAATCCAGTTCTCCAGATTCACTCTGTTCTCCTCACTTTCTCTCTTTAGCCACGACTTCACCAGAGAGCCAACATCAGTGTCTTCATCACTGCACACACACACACCATGATTTGACTGGGTCAGTACCTGATTAGGTCATTGTGAAAATAGTGGCAGCTGATGGAGCTGTGTGATTGACAGCTTTAGGTCTGATGGAGCTGTGTGATTGACAGCTTTAGGTCTGATGGAGCTGTGTGATTGACAGCTTTAGGTCTGATGGAGCTGTGTGGAGTGATGTTTAGCAGTGATACCTGAGGAAGATCATGCCCATTCGAGAGATGGTGGCAGGGGAGGCACAGCTGAGGTCATGCGTCTCAAACAGGAAGTTGACATTAGGGCCAAACTGAATTCTTTCACCGCTGGGCATCGTGAGTAAGCGATTATCATCCAGCACAGAGTTCAATGACTCGATCCATTCTGGGTCAATGTCTCCATCACATATAATCCATGAGCTCACCTCTAATAGAGAGAGAGAGAGAGAGAGAGAGAGAGAGAGAGAGAGAGAGAGAGAGAGAGAGAGAGAGAGAGAGAGAAAGAGAGAGTGGGAGGGAAGAAGAGCGAGAGAGGAACTGTGTGTGTGTGTGTGTGTGTGTGTGTGTGTACACACATGTACTGATAGATTGGATGCACTCTGGATATAAGAATACATCTGTATTCTTAAGCAGGAAGTATATGTGCAGGTAAGTAAATGCAGGTAAGTATATGTGGTGTTTGTTTTGCTCACCTGGTGGCTCTCTCACCACCTGTCGGGTGGAGGACGTCAGCACCCCGTCAGACCACTCGCGTGTGTCCATGTCGATGTGACCCAGCAACTGCTGGCGTGGCATAGCTTTAGGATTCATAGTGTACTGCTTCACCACCCGACCCAACCTGCCCAGCGCCGCCCGTAACATTCTCCAGAGTGTGGACTTTCCCGCCCCACTCGGACCCACGACCACCACACCCATACGTTGACGCAGCTGCTCGTAGAGCTCCAGGGCCTTCTTCAACTACAAACATCACAGACAGACACACACACGCATTAAACCCAGACAAATACAAGATTAGTTTTAATGTGTAGGATGTAGGATACAGCACGACAGAAGATCATAGGGTATCAAGTGTAAACTGTTGGTGGATGAGTGTGTAGAGTATATGCTATACAATATACTGTGTAGGGTATAGGCTATAGGGTTTAGTGTGTACCTGGCTGGGTATGATTTCAAGTCGTGCCTCTTCATAAACAGCCAGCAGGGCTGATTTGAGCGTCTCATACTCCACATCCTTAAAGTCGACTCCAGGAAACACGTCTCTGACCAGAGCATCAAACCGTGAGCTATCTGCAAACGTCAGCTTTGACATAGTGTTTAACCTCAAAGCCTGAACCACCAATCCGGTCTCCTGTACTACACAGAGTGAGAGAGAGAGAAAGAATCTGACAGGGTTCACCCTGAACAGTTAATTGGCTCACTCTTCTGATTATTGGTTTTATAGGAAATAAGAGTCTCTTACTGGGCTTGTTGTTCTGTCTCTGTAACTGCAGTAAATTACCACAGCCTCTCAAAACCGTCTTCAGAGCTCTTAAACCCCAGTCATAATGCTGCTGGGGTGTCAACAGCTCTCTGCACACACACAAACAAACAAACACACACAAAACTGTTTACTGTAAATGGGGACATTCCATAGACTTCTATTATTTTATACAAAACTTTGCGTATAACTATATTGCATAGCATTTTTACAAATGAGGACTTCCCCAAAAGATGGTTTTGGAGGTTTTTCAGATAAGGTTAAGTAAACCCCCCCACACACAGCATAAATTAATCATTTAAAATATGCAACATTCAGATAACGTCAGGTACAACATTCAGGTAACATTCAGTTAACTCTGTACAGACTGTAAACACACACCTGGCCAGATTAAATATGGCGATGAGTTTCCGTCCCAGCATCTTTCCTTCTTTAAATCCCTCTGAATACAGAATCACCTCGGCAATCAGTTCATTATCAGGGGTTGTCATGGCAACTGGTCGGAAGAGCTGCTTCAGATTGTCCGGTAATTTCTGACGCCCTCCATATCCTTTACCTGCAGGGTTCAGGGTTATAAAGACGCCAGAGTTTGGGTCCAACTCCACCTGAACACAAACACAAGTAAAAACAAAATCCCTCTTAACAACATCTTAAAACTGTGTGTGTATATGCTGTTTGTGTGTGTGTGTGTGTGTCACCTCTTTATTGAGTAGCTGGCAGGTGTTCTGATGTTTCTTTAGTGAGTTCTGGATGGCTTGTATCTGCATTGAGACAGCAGACAGCACCGCCTCCTCCAGACGATTAAACTCATCGAAACAGCCCCATGCTCCACACTTCACCAGACCCACAAAAATCCGCCCCATAGACTTCACATCTATACCCTAAAGCACACGTGACCCCACAAATAATCCCACAAAGCACTGAAAACACATGACCCTTCTGAAAACAACACCACACCTGCCATTCACACAAGCAAATGATTTCTGTGTTGCTACCATAATGTTGTTCAAATTGACTTGCAGTGAGCTTTAACAAGCTGAGACAGAAATTCTGTTTAAATACAGAATTAAGACTGTGAATACAAACTGTTTAAACAGCAGTTTAAATACATTCTGGCATTCATACATGTTTTATTTTATTAGGAGCTGAATGTAGCTTGTTTTTGACAGCTATGAAGTCATTTTGTCTGCACCTTAAGAAGTGTTTGGCTCAAACTCTCTGTTTTAACCTTGCACATGCCTGAACCAATAATGTACAGCATTCTACAAGCAGGGCAGATTCTACAAGCTGACTTGTTGGCAATGACTTTACAGGTAGTTTGCAGATCTTCACAGGCTTCACAGGCAGAGTAATGACCCTTATAAAGTTTTATTTGAAATATAAATAGATCAAGCACATTTTTAAATACAACGATAATTATTCAGTAGAAGTGCAATCAAAAGTTATAAAAAGTGAAAAATCAACTTTATACAGAATTTTTACAGTAATTGTCCTCTGCCTGCCTTCTGCCCTGTCAGCCTGTGCTGCCTTGAAAATCAATCTACTGAAGTAAATACACGAGATCGGAAGTGAAGCAAACACTGGATTTGGATGCAGCTATTTGTGAAAATGGGGTTTGTGAGTTAGTGTGTGTACCTCATCACAGTTGAAGACCAGCACTTGTCTACCGAACAGTCCTCCCAAAGCTTTGACTGACTCTGTCTTGCCGGTTCCTGCAGGCCCATACGGATTCCCACCCAAACCCATCTTCATTGCCTGAGTTAATGTCAGATAACACTTATCTGTCAGAGGTGTGTGAACCAGTTTAGGAGCATTACCCTGAGAGGGAGAGAGAGGAAGAGAAACAGGCATTAAGTATGGTCAACCTTCACCAGTATTGGTACTGACTGATATGTTGGTAATATAATGCATCTGATCCTCACCTGATACTCGTATGTGTAGCTGAACTCAGCATCCACCATCTGTATGGAGCAGCACTGATCTGAGTTCAGGTAGAAGCGAAGCTGTTTCTTCCAGGTCCAGTGGTCAGTGCTGTTGACCTGAGACTCTCTCAGACACTGGACCACTGAGATGTTGTGGATCACGTCCAGAATGAGAGCCTTTAGCTTCAGCTGCAGAACTCTGGATTCTACAACACAACCATCAACAATCAGCACTGTCCATGCTAATCTCTGCTGCAGTACTGGTGTGTTGTACTGGGCAATGGACAATATTCCATTTATAAATTAGTTCTGAAGGTGTAACACAGACAGGTGGAGAATCAGTGTCGGTATGAGTGTTCACTCACTCACACACACACACGCACACACACACACGTAATGTAATGATGTAATGATACATCAATGTCACGGTTCTGTTCATTCTGTTCTTACAAACCCTCCAGTAAACCAGCCATAGGCCTCTGTCATACTACACATTATTATACTATACACACTTGTTTCCCAGCACATTTATATTTAGTTGTTTTTGCAATATACTTGCAGAAATATGTCAGTCATAACTACTCTGCTGTTAGTTAAACTTTGTCAGTGGATAAATATTTGTCAATTGTGTTAAATATGAAGTTGTAAAAATACGCTAAAGATATTAATACATTAAGTCTGATAAAGAAAATCGTGTTTCTAAAACAGTCATTTATCTTCTGAGATACATCATATATACAGTTTATTAAAGACAGACCATATATATATATATATATATATATATATGATGAATATATGAATAAACATGACAAATGCACTGTAAAGTGATGATTATGGAGTCTTTCTTATGAAAAGTGTTGCTGTATTATGAGTGAGCGATCATCGTTCCAGTGTTGCACGCGTCATTGATTTTAAACATACAGTAAAAGTATGTTTTTGATTTGTTGCTTTGTTGTTGATTTGTATCTGCAGTTCTGTACAATCATAAATGTTTGCAGGAATTTATTAGATTTTTAGCATGAAACTTGCTAAACTTGCTTTCCCTTGCTAGGGAAAGAAAAAATGTGCAAAATACCCGCAACCCTGCATTGAATGTCAGGCCCTGGTGCTTAATATTTAAAAAAATACAGCTCTTATTAGGTGATAAAAGTGTACTAATTACTATTCAGTCAAATGTCAAGCAAGAAAACTTTTGTGACAAAAGGTAAAGTGACGTCAACCTCAACAATAAGTGGAGTGGGCATTTGGCTGGTGTGTCATGGTTTTTCGGTTCAGTTTTAAATATTGTTACACACACACACACAGGCAGGTGTTTGTGTACCTGCAGAATCAGTGTCAGTATTAGTGTTCACACTGGTGTAACTCTCCAGTTTAGCAGTAAGCTCCTGCTCCAGCTGATGGAGGTTCTGGTGTCGTACAGCATTCTCCACATCAGCTGTGAATTGGATCTGCTCAGCCAGACACAGAATCTGGAAGCAGAGTCATTCCACATTCATTTAAACTCAACCACAGACCTTTGGGTGTTTTGATGTATGTGATTTACCTGCGAGGGGAAGCATGTGGGATCTACATTTCCTCTTTGTCCTGCACTTACACACTCACACAGAAGATGTTTCAGGGTGTTTTTCATCTCTGTGGAGAGACCACTCAACCAAACCTTAAACACACACACACAGAAAGTGAATCAGATATTCTTTGCTACAACTCAGCAGACTGTTGTTTACCAGAAACTCATCTCAGTTCACAGTGATGTACAACAGACATCTATGGGGACATATGTGATCACTGACAGGCAGGCCAAGATCTCACCTCAACATCACTGGAGATGCTGATGGGGTTCTGCAGCTGAACTGTCTCACCCTCCAAAGATCTCATGGCTGTGATCTTCTGAAAACTCTGATCAAACGCCACACTGCTGATGCCTTCACCACACACAACAACACAATAATCAGATATTTATATTTAAGAGCATTTGAGATCATTGTGAAAACGCTCCCGTTTCTTCAGGTGTGTGTGCATGACAGTGTGTGTGTGTGTTACCTGTAAAGAGTTTCTTTACATGTGTGTGTGTTACCTGTGAAGAGTTTCTTTAGATGTCTGTGTATGAATGTGTGTGTTACCTGTGAAGAGTTTTTTCAGGTGTGTGTGTATGACTGTGTGTGTTACTTGTGAAGAGTTTCTTTAGATGTGTGTGTATGACTGTGTGTGTTACCTGTGAAGAGTTTCTTTAGATGTGTGTGTATGACTGTGTGTGTTACTTGTGAAGAGTTTCTTTAGATGTGTGTGTATGACTGTTTGTGTTACTTGTGAAGAGTTTCTTTAGATGTGTGTGTATGACTGTGTGTGTTACTTGTGAAGAGTTTCTTTAGATGTGTGTGTATGACTGTGTGTTACTTGTGAAGAGTTTCTTCAGGTGTGTGTGTATGACAGTGTGTGTGTGTGTTACCTGCAAATAGTTTCTTCAGGTGTGTGTGTATGACAGTGGGGTTTGTAGCCTGTCCAAGAATCTCCAGCAGGTCATCATCTCCAATGAAGTAAAAGCGAGGAAACGCAGAGCGCTTTTCCTGCAAGAGTCACCCAGCTGTCAAATGTATCAGCCACACAAGATCTGTCTATATACTGTGGTAATATTAACACGACTGTTAGTGGACAGGCAAAACAAATTGTACAGTATGTTTCTGCAGGTTTGTGTTCTCTGTGTTGATACCTCCAGAAACTCATTGAGAGATTTCTGACAGCGCTGTAACTGATCCAGGATGGTGACAAGAGAGTTTCTGATTCCAGCTCGATTTGTCAGAGACGTCACTCTGGTGTCCCTCTGAACATCTGACATAATGGCCCTACACACACACACACACACACACACACTGGTGAATTCTTCTATAATGACCTCTCTCACTTTCACTCTCTATCACTCTCTGTCCTTCTCTCTCGGTGTGTCTGTCTATATTTCTCCTCTCTTCCACCTGTCCCAGCATCTCACCTGTAATCCTGGTCCACTCTCTGAAACCGAGCCTGCTCCCGTGGCAATGCCCCACGTCCAAATATGGGCTCAAGGTAAACCCACTTCCTCTGGATGGTGTTGAGGTTCTGGAGGTACTCGTCAAGGTCAGCCAGTCGGGTTTCCCACAGCAAGATTTTGTCCTGGAAGCGCAGGTAATGTGGCGAGTCTTTGAGTGACTGCAGCAGACAGCGGTTGTCTCCCACCTGGTTGACCACATCTCTCCAGTCCTTGATGACCCACAGAGATGTGCCCTGACTGTCAGTGTAGTCTGTCAGGCTGAAACTCGCTCCAGCGCCCCACAGTTCCAGCTCACGCAGGGCTTCACGGATAGTGACCTCCGCCTGGGCACGACTGTTCAGGTCCTGCTCACGCAAAAAGACCAGAATTATAGTGTGTGTATGTGTACTGGTATATGTGGTTTTTGTGGACAAGTGTATAATGACAGGTATAACAACAAATTGCCCTCAGTAATAGAAATTATTTGGCCAAATCATGTTTTCCTTTAAATCTGTGTTTGTGTGTCAGGACCTTGAGCTCCAGGGCTTTGTCTATAATGTTATCGGCCACTCTCAGTAGGTCTCTGAAGCGCAGAGTCTCCAGTGAGGTTCCTCTGGGCAGAGAGATGAGGCGGAACAGATCAAGCCAGTGTTCCTGAGAGAGATGCTCACCACGCACATACTTCAACACTGGAACCACTGCCTAAAACACACACACACACACAGTTCAACACTGGAAGCACTGCCTAAAACACACACACACATACTTCAACACTGGAACTATTGCCTAAAACACACACACACAGTTCATCACTGGAAGCACTCGGTTCAGTCAAACACCTAAGTCTACACTGCAACTATATTAACCAAGTAACTAATAAAAACCAGAGTTCAAGCCCCACTGACAATAACATTAACACTTCCATATCAGAATCCAGCAGACATCAACAGAACCCAGAATAATCTTCCTCATCAACAGAAATCCCAGAGCAGAACCTTGAGTCTGTCCACTTCCTTCTGGAGTTTGATGGACATGCTGCTGTGATCCTCCAACTTCCTCAATCTGTCATGCCACGCAAACAGAAACTCCTCAAAGACGTGAGTCTTACTCCTGCAGGGAAAACACACACACTCACGTTCTGCTCAGTCATGCACATATGCTGAAGTTGAAAGCATTTCTTGTGTTTGTTTTTAAAGATCTTCTGGACATGATTTGATATTTGAGAGCTCTGTGGTTCTGACCTGAAGGAAATCCAGTCCTGCTCTGCGCTTTCATGGAGTCCCTGCTGAAACTCCTCGTAGAGATCCCACATCACTGAACATTCCTCAAGACTCCTCAAAGTGTCCAAACCCAGAGACATGTCAGGAGGACTCAAACTGAAGTGCTCACAATCCTCCCTGCAACACACAAACACACAATTTTCCCTGAAACACACAAACAAACACACAATTCTCCCTGAAACACACAAACAAACACACACGATTCTCCCTGAAACACACAAACACACACGGTTCTCCCTGAAACACGCAAACAAACAAACAACTCTCCCTGAAACAAACACACACACAACTCTCCATGAAACACACAAACAAACACACAATTCTCCCTGAAATTTTCACAGAGAATCTTTTATTTTATGACAGGTTTAAAATGACACACACATGAGTTTGTTACGTGTTTTCTCCAGCTCGTCAAACTCAGACCGTCTTTCTCTGACGTTCTGAACACATCGCTGCAACATCTCCTGGTCACCTGATTCGATGATGTCATGGCTGGGTTTGAGCTGGTCCCAGCGAGCTCTGAACTTCTGCAGGTTCTGTAGATACACCTGAATCTGAGACTCGACGTTGCCCTTCATCACTTCCACCTGATGACAGACACACTTCATTCCGCATTTAAAAAAACACATTTAAACAGCATCAAATAATACGAATTGCTGCATTAAATAACATTACACAAATGTGGAAAAGAAGTACTGATGACTGTGGAAAAAAGGTTTGCGCGTGTGTGTCAGTATGTATGTTGTGTGTGTGTTAACCTGTTCTTTAATCATGAGTTGGTGACTCTCCATCATGAGCTCAAATTTATCCCATTTGGCTCTCAGGGTGCTGATGGAGTCTAGACCTCCACCTGCCACAGACCGCAGGAGTCTGTTCTTCTCCTCCGCCTGCTGGAACTGGGGCAATATCTAAACACAATATATATTTGTTATATAACAATCCAAAACATTATCACCCCACAATTCTCCATTCAGACCAATAATAGCACACAACCTACATGTCAAATAACATCAAATCAACAGGACAGTGGACCACCTGTGATTGGTCATTTCAAATCAAAGTCAGACTGTCAGTTTCTTTTCCTAACCAGACAGTAAAGAGAGCAGTGATGTACCTCTGGTTTCTGAGCCTGCAGGTGACTGTGTTTGCTGTTGACTTCTCCGATCTCATCAATGCTCTCAGGACGCAAAGACAAGATCTCCATCGCTGCACTCACGAAAGAGTCAATCACCTGAATGTGCCCTGCTCTCACATACACACACAGATACAGCACACACAGAGACACAACAGACACACAGCACACACACACACACACACAGATAGAACACACACACACACAGATAGAACACACACACACACACACACACAGATAGAACACATACACACACACACAGATAGAACACATACACACACACACAGATAGAACAAGTGGACAGCAGGAGTCAGCATCGCACCACTTTCTAAACACACATGTATGAGAATAATTTGTGGAGCAGAATCACTTCATCAATTGAACCTCTAGACAAGATCAGCCTCAAAACCTACAAAGCCATCATAATCATAATAATGAATTATCTTGATCCTGTTTTAGTTTTTAAAGAAAATAATTATGTTTTAAAACATACATTTCCCCAGACCATCACAGATTAATTCTGGGATTATCTTCTCAATACTGGACACAGAAGTGACACTCTTCACTGTACACACTAAGAATGATAACTGTAAAGATAACTATAACTAAATTAACCATAACATTGTTTATTCTAATTGCACGCACTGCAGTTAATGTGAGCCTTTTAAATTCTAAAATGACTCAATTTAAATTACATTTAGATCAATATGTAAAACTTCACAGTTAACATTATTGTACAAAGTATCAATGTCCCTGAGTTCAGGACACACTGAGTGTGTGTGTCTGATCTCACCCCGGATGGATCTCCTGAGAGATGACAGCAGAGCATCAAACAGCCTCTGGATGAGGTCATCCACGGCCACTCGAACTGGCTCACAGTTCACTGTGATGCAGTCCACCTTCTCTGTGCTGTGTACACACACACACACACACACACACACACACACACACACACACACACACACACACACACACACACACACACACACACACACAGGTAAATACAGCACAACCTCTCAGACACACAGAAGACTCATGTGTTTAGTCACCTGGGCAAACGCTCGGCCTCTTTTCCTTTGGCTTTGAGAGCTTTAAAGTTTCTCTCCCAGTCCTGAACACTGTGAAGGTGTTTTCCCACCAGTACATCCATATCCACCTGCCCCAGCACCACCCAGTCCTGTACACACACACATACCGACACACACACGCAGACCCACACACACACGCAGACCCACACACGTTTTAAAAAATTCAATAATCTTCTTGCTAACAGAAAAACATGTTCAGGTAATATGTTCCATTCTCAGCCATTTATTCAGCAACTTCTGTTCTAAACCTTCTGTTCTGTTATCAGCTCAAGAACAAATGAACTCAAGAACGTTGACCTTCACAGAGAAGATCTTCTGTTAGTCTTTCTGTGGAAATGATCTGAATGAAATGCTGTCAGTCCAGTACAAATGAGAAAAGAACACATGCTTTAGAAAGGCGCCTGTGGTGTAGTTTGTATACAACAGATGTTCTTTCAGAGGGTGTAAAATCAAACTAGGATGAGAGCACTGTTCTTTATCAACAGATTTTTCAATCCTGCTAATGAAAGAGGCACCTGCCAAATGAGTTTAATATCAGACATCTGCTGTGAGCAGACAGAAGACTCGGACGCGCTGGTAAAAAGGAAGTGTTTGCTTGTTTCCCCTCTGTGTAGGCGGCAGAAATCAGAAGTGAGTTTGTGTGTGTGGGCCGGGATTCCCCGATATGGTATTATAATCTCACACAGTAGAAGGACCTTTAGCAGGTCTTTTCCAAACCACAGCTGAAAGCCAACAGCTTTCAAAAAGGAAGTTGAAAAGAGCAAAAACGCAACAATATAGAAGGTCTGATACCTTCTTAATACCTTGTGAGCTGTCTTCCTGGAGGGGGCACTTTTGGGCATCACAGTTATGTACATGACCAAAAATGCAGTTTAGGTAGGAAGCTCACTAGGTTTGAGGACAGTCTCTGTGTAATAACAGGGATGTCAGGGAAGCTGCTCTGACTCGTGTGGGTGTGTTTCTGAGAACTACACTGTACACTGACCGCACATTTCATTTAAAGCTCATAAACTTTATGTACTGAAAACCCCGCTGGGTGTTGTTTAAAGAACATTTAATGTGGGGAATTCAGCCTTAAGAATTATTCTAGTATATTAAAATAAACCTACACTGACAGATTCATGTGCTGCAGTGAGCTTTTGTAGCTATGCATTCCGGGATTACATTATTTATGAAAGACAGACGCAATGCTGGCCAAAATGCTGTCTAGGCAGTCAGCTCACTAGGGTTTGGAACAAAACCAAGGTGATGTCTGTGTGATCTTCACCTTGAACTTGTCAAGCAGGTGTGAGAGGCGACTGAAGAGATGCTCGGCTTTGCTGAAGATGGTCAGGAAGCCGCTGGCATTGCGTTCGATCATGTAGGTGAAGATGAGCTCTTCCCCCATCTCACTCACACCCTTAAACTGGTTGGGGATGCAGATAAACCTCTTCATCTCACGGTAATACTTCGCTCTGACCTCCTCGAATGCAGGACGAAACTGCAGCCGCCCCTGTCTGACGAAACACACCAGATATTAAAATCACTTGAAACTGACAAATCATGTGTTCCTCAATTACTGACTTAATAAATAATGCTGAAGGTCCACAGGAAACTGTCCGTGCCGTCAAGAGCACAGAAAAGTTTAACAGCAACATATGATCAACATTATTCCCAGAAAATCTCTCCATCACAGCTTTCAGATCTGCTTGTGGAGGACAGGAGAGAGGAGACTACAGGAGTGGAGCTCTCACTTGAAGATGAGGTCGATGTTGATCTCGGGTAGGTTCTTATTGAGGGCCTCCAGCCCCACCTGATACTGATGCTCAAGAGCTTTATACAGCTGATGGTTCCAATGCTGCCGCCAGGCCTTCATGTCTCCCGCACGGAAGCCCTGAACACACACTCACATTTAAAAATACTTACAGAAACACTGGTTCTGCTCCAAATGAGAGGAACCATCATCACCTGAGACTCCAGACTGGCAAATCCAGTCCTGAGATCCTGAAGTCCGTTTTTCCATCTCTGCTGCTGACGCAGGAGATCCACCCCAATGAGACACACCACCTGTACAACACACAGATCCCACAAACACACACACAGATCCCACAAACACACACACAGATCCCACAAACACACACACAGATCCCACAAACACACACACATATAGAGGCTTATGCACAGCCTACCACAACCACGAAACCTACACTTTCAGAAAATTATAAATTATTAATTTATAACTGTCAGGTCATCTGTTATAATGGTCACTTTATCTGTGAAAATGGCCCAAAATCCTGCTCCACATAGTTGTATATCACACCACTAAAGAGCTTCTGATTGGCTGTGATTTTGTCACTTTGTGTGCACTTTTCACTTTGAGTACTTGTGGCCCCACAGACTGAAGAGGAGTGATAAAATTCACCTTGTCAGTGAAGTCTGTGTGCCACTTCCTGAGCTTGCGGTTCTCAGTGGACAGTCTCTCCGCTGCGTTCTGCAGTTTGCTGATGTACTGCTCCAAGTCTTTAGGATTCTCCCACGTGATCTGGAGTTTCCCGCCCTCGTCATGCACCTGTGACCTCGGGTTCTGCTGCGAACACACATCATACGTGTGAGGAGACTTTCCAGCATATGACCTTAGTCTAATGACCTTTACTGACACAAACCCAGCAGCCGCTCTCAGTAATAACACAAAACACAGAGAATAATCATCAGATAATGATGTTCCACCTGAAAGTGTTTGTAAGACTCATAAAAGGTTTATGATGTTCATGTCTAACTGTCAGTGCAGAAGCACAAATACTTTCATTAAAACAACAGATGCATGCGTTTCTCCTGAAGAAACTCTCCCTTTAAAGAGCAGCTGCGTTTTACTGACCCTTGCAGGTTTGAACCAACAGTCTTTCTGTTAGCAGCTCACAGCTGAGACAGAAGAGTTTGTGCTGCAGTACCTTGATGACCTGCTCAAAGGCCAGAGCACAGCTGAGCATCAAGGGTCTCTGAGAGGGAATCATCTGCTGCTCAATGGTGTTGTAGAAATGAGCCACCTGACAAACACACACACAAACACACAAACACAGTAAAACATCGCACTCTGACACAAAACTATATAAAACATTATTTCATGCAATCATACAGTAATTTGTATTAAAATAATTGGCTAAACAAACTAATCATAATTTAAACCTCTTAAACTAGTTAATATTCAGATTGACAGTAAGTTGAGAATATACTGCAGTACGGTGTAAGATACTAAGAAAAAGTAGCTAATAATATTAAACTATTAAACTTGCCGCTACATTAACTTTAGTTACTCAACTTCACAGTACAGGCTCAGCAGTCCTCTAGCCTATGTGTGTGTGTCACACACCTGCTTGAGTATGATGGCCTGTCTGTAGAACTTCTCGGCAGTGTTTGCAGCCTGCTGAATCTTAGCAGGGATGGTGAAGCCCAGAGCAGACAGCTGTCTCACCTCTCTGAGTAAACTCACTAGCCTCTCTGAGTACTGGATCTTTAGTTTACCATCCATGTGGTCCAACTCCATCACCCTGCTGCTTTCCTGCAGACTGCACATACACACACACACAGATACATACAAGTGTCTGATGAAGCCAGTGTCTCTCAGGGAGTGTGTCACAGTAATTAAAACTAGCTTAATTTAATAACCATAGGGTAGGGCATGGTCATACAGATGTTTGTGTGTTCACCTGATTCCAGATTTAGGATCTGAGAGTCCTGACAGTAGATCTCTGGTCCAGTCTTCAAACTGCTCCTGCTCGTAAGATCTCAACTGCTCCTGCAGTTCATTAGAGAAATGAACCAGTGACTGAAACCCAGACAGATCAGAGAGCAGAACCTCAGACATCTTCAGAGAGTCCTCCACCTACACACACGCACACAAACCCACGCAAAGCCATTTTAACATCATGTGTAAACAATAACGTGTCTCATCTGATTACATGTGATCAGATTACCAGAAATCTTAATACCAGGTGAGAACAGATTATGTGTGTGTGTGTGTGCAGACCTTCAGCAGCAGCTGTCTGACCCACACAATATTGTTGACAACTTCAGGAAGGTTCCTGCCCATCAGAGGACCTGATTTCTCTCCTGGAGCTCCATGACACCGGCTCTGAAAATCAGCCTGCAGTCCTGCACAAAAACACAGCCAGAGTCAGTCTGTGGTCTTCCTCTTATTTGAGTGTGGGTGTGCGTGTGTGATCTGACCTCTGTTGTAATCCAGCAGTCGTGTGAGGAGTGTCTCTCTCTCAGGCTGGAGTTCTTTGCTGACTGTTGGTCGTCTGATCAGATCTCTGTGTTTCTGGAAAACCTGCAGCAACTGAAAAGAAACCAGGAGAACATGGCTGTGATGCTCTGTGTGTGCATCTTCCTCTAATGTATTTGGTTCTGTCTGTTCCACTGTTTGTGGTGATCACTATGTCATTGTTTGAGTGAGTTACTACAACAGCTATGACACATAACCACACCATAGAGTGTGACTGATCTTATATCAAGTTTGTCAGACATGCCTACCCTGTGTGTGCAGTTCATATGCAGAGTGATATGCAGCATGTGCCATTCATATGCAGAGTGATACGCACCGTGTGCCGTTCATATGCAAAGTGATACGCACCGTGTGCCGTTCATATGCAGAGTGATACACAGCGTGTCGTTCATATGCAGAGATACACAGCGTGTGTCGTTCATATGCAGAGTGATACACAGCGTGTGTCGTTCATATGCAGAGTGATACACAGCGTGTGTCGTTCATATGCAGAGTGATACACAGCGTGTGTCGTTCATATGCAGAGTGATACACAGCGTGTGTCGTTCATATGCAGAGTGATACACAGCGTGTGTCGTTCATATGCAGAGTGATACACAGCGTGTGTCGTTCATATGCAGAGTGATACACAGCGTGTGTCGTTCATATGCAGAGTGATACACAGCGTGTGTCGTTCATATGCAGAGTGATACACAGCGTGTGTCGTTCATATGCAGAGTGATACACAGCGTGTGTCGTTCATATGCAGAGTGATACGCAGCGTGTGCAGTTCATATGCAGAGTAAGCTGTGGACCACACGCTATGCTAATTGTTGGGTGTGTACCTGCTGTGGACTGTCCTGTGCATCTGTTATGAAGCTCTTCAGTTTCCCTGCAGCTTGTTGTTCCGCCGGAGTGACGAGACGATCAAACTGAGACACTGCGGCTCTCCATAACGGCTAAACACACACACAAACATACAAACACAGATGTGTGTAAACCCAGGTGTGCATACAAGAGCTGTGTAAACCAGAGTGTGTGTATAGGAGCTGTGTTTGTGTGTACCTCAGTATAAGGGTTGTAGTGTATTGGGTTGAGGCCAGTGAAAGGCTGATATACTCGTGCGGGTGAAAGCTGCTGTTGTCCTCCAGATAACAAACGCTGAAGTTTCTCACACACAGTTCGCACCTGTAACACCTGAAACACACAAACCATGAGATGACGGGGCACAGTAATGCCCCGCATCACATCACAGAAGATTGACAGGTGTGGGGTCTGACCTCCTCCAATCGCTGGGCCAGGCTTTGCAGCCCCTGTGGGCGGTGCTTCTCGCTATTCCACGGATGAGGTATGTAACGTTTCCATACCTGACCAGTCAGGTGTTCACAGGCCACCACCCACTGTTCACACACAGCCACGCCCCCTTTAAGCCCCTCCCTCACCATAAAATACTGATCCTCCCACAAACGCAGGGAACTCAACTTCCTCTGTACAAATCTGCCAAGAGCCCCACCTGTTACACACACACACATCAGAACGGCACATTACAAGAGTACTTCATACATCTACTATAATAATATGACAAGCATTACTCTTACTATTGATCATAATTTAAACCAATGTTAAACACATAAGGGACTCTTTAAATCATGGGGTTTGTTGAGGAGAGGTGCGCTGTAACTTTAA
>JAZGTH010000080.1:5420000-5422500 GCA_036877525.1 Chromobotia macracanthus | reverse complement strand
CTCTCTCTCTCTCTCTCTCTCTCTCTCTCTCTCTCTCTTTCTTCTCTCTCTCTCTCTGTCTCTCTCTCATTCTCTCTCTCTCATTCTCTCTCTCTCTCTCACATTCTCTCTTTCTCTCTCTCTGTGTCTCTCTCTCATTCTCTCTCTCTCTCTCATTCTCTCTCTCTCTCTCTCTCTCTCTCTCTCTCTCTCTCTCTCATTCTCTCTCTCTCTCTCTCTCTCTCTCTTTCTCTGTCTCTCTCTCTCTGATGGATGCTGGTGTGTGTTTTAGTGTTAAAGATCTGATGGCTGTGTTTCATAGGCTGTAATTATTAAATAAACTGTCTCACACACACATTGTAAGTGTCTGTATATCACCGGCTGTCTGTTGGCTTTTTTATGTGATATATCACCTTTTCTCCCTCCCTCATCATTAATCATGCTGTCGTTTGTGTCTTTTCTCTGTGTTTACATTAAACAGGACTATCACGCAAGGCCTGGGAGAGACCAGAGGAATTTAACCCTTTACACACATATTCAACAGGAAGAAATAGACAACAATAATTGTTTGAATTTCTGATGGTTGTTTTTATCCTTGTCAGTCATAATGATACTAGATCAACAATTAAACCATCTGTAGTCTCTGTTAAGGCTGTCCTCTGTCTGTCTCATTCTTTTGCCTGTGTGTGTCCGTCTTGAAATGTGTGTATTTATAGAAGTGCTTAAGACTCGACCTTTCTCCAGAGAAGACACTTTAAACTGGTACAGTTAACTTGAGCCGCTGCCTGGCATAGCTGAGACGCCTCAGCACTGCTTCTCTGCAACTCCAGCACTGTAACTCTGAGATGTACACATACGTGAGCTGGTTACAGTGTGAGCTTTGATCTGTCTGCCAGGGCACCTGATGACCTCAGAGCAGAGAGAGTCACAAACACATTGTGCCCCTAAAGAGAAACTTAAAGCTTCCCATGTGTGTTTACACTCATTATTGCCCATGGCAACATCCTAACAGCTTTCTTTACTTTTCTTTCCGAGAGCAAGCAGCTGCCCCTCACCCTGAAGGAGCTATGTTACCCCTCTACAAGACTCTTAGGGGGATATTTGGTCTGTGGGCGGGTGAGAGGAAGAGAGAATGTCTGACCCTGTAACTGTATCAGGGGAGAAGTGACAACACACACACATTCACTCTCTCTCTCACGCACACACACACACACACACACACACACACACACACACACACAGTTTGATGAGTCAACACCAGCAGCCACTTCTACAGTCCAGCTGTCTGGTAGTTTGTGAGATGTCAAAACAAAAGAGTTTCATGTGCTAAGTTTCAGTACTGTATAAAGTTTACAATACAAAGAGGCACACGAAACACACTCATAAACACACATAAACAACATGAATATGGGACGTGTGTTCCCTAATGGTTTACTGTTTGTTTCTAAAGACAGTGTTTGAAGAACACACTGCAGCATATCTGGACACAACTACACACATAAACACATCATTCTTTCTTAACTTTTGGACTGTTAAAGTCATTTTGGAGCAAAGGAACATATGAATGGATAGAGGACAGAGAGAGAAAGAGTCACCTGGGGAAATGAAAGCTCTGGGTTTCAGGACATTGAAACTGAAATTTCTTCCTGGATGAAGCACAAACTGGGTTGTGTGAGACACACACACACACACACACACACACACACACACACTGAAGGTGTTTCACATTTGAAATTCAGTATCCTCTGTGGTGTCTTCAGACTAAACGGAGAGAGTGAAAGCCGCCCTTCCCCTCTCATGAGGAACTCATGACTGTGAGCTTTAATATTTCCTCTGTCAGAGTATGTTTATACTGTACGAATACTTCAGCCCGGCCTTTATGGTCTCATTGTTGCTTTTAGTGTTGGTTTCTCATGTCACTCTGTATGACTTTCGTGTTGCTCTGGAACACCAAAAACAAAAAGATTCACATTTCTTCATCATATAATGTAAGTGGATGAGGACTGGAGCTGTTGATCTCCTAAACTCACCATAACAGCACTATAAGATCACTGCATGCTTTTCCTGTATGAAAACAATGTTTTACATAAAGAAAAAGTCACTGAGAGTCAGTATGTATTCTTCCGTCTGACCCAGAAAACAATAAAGGAATGTTAATTAGGAATGTGTGTGTGTGTGCGTGTATGTGAATTTTGTTTGCTTTTCACACTAGGAATAAAATATGAAAATTTAAATGCTTTTCAGACCCAAGATGGGAAATCTTTTATTCTCTGTATGACTGTGTGTGTGTGTCCTGTATTTCTGGGAATCTTGCAGAGGAGAGAATTCCGTTTTTCTCAAAGGAGAGATTGTTCGAGTAATTTTTGGGCAATAAATCGCACACACACTTTATGAAGTTTGGGGTGTAGTGTGTGGTATGCTGTATAGTAAAGCAATAAGATGAGAGGTTGTGCCATATTGTATAAAGTCACAGCTCATTAAACACAACATACATCTAATCAGTCATAATTGTGTGTGTGTG
>JAZGTH010000080.1:5382500-5415000 GCA_036877525.1 Chromobotia macracanthus | reverse complement strand
GAAAAAGTGTGTGTACTTACGTAATGTTGAGTATACTAAACACACACACAGCTGCTGGCAAACACACTCACTCTGGCAAAGTGATGGTAACTGATTTTGTGCCATTGTATTGTGAAACTCCAAACCCTTTAAATTGTGCCCAAAACATGGTTTTACTATGGTATATACTTTAAGCTGTGTTTGTAACAGCAAAGACTAGTAACATATACTAGTCTTTGTATATGTAACTATTGTATATGTAGATATTAAACTTGAGTGTGTAATCTGAGCTGCATGCTTGTACTGTTCAAATCCTGCAGCTTGTTAAGAAGCTGCTACACACTGATCTGACTTCTGGTTTTGAAACACCTTCATTTGAAGGAGGGACTTCTGAACCTTTTCAATAAAAACAACTTTGCTATCATATTTTCATAGCATTTCTACAAATAAGACAATCCACAAAATGAGGTTTTGTCTCAGATTTGTCAGGTTTTGCTGACTTTTGGGTACAAATGAATCGCTAATATATGGTTAAGTAAACACGCACACTCTCACACACACGCTCTCACACACACGCTCTCACACACACGCTCTCACACACAGACTTTCGACCTCTGACCTCCTGAGCTCCTGCTACCCACTGAAAGAATGACAGGAAAACAAAGAGAGGTCATGACACACACACACACATAGTGCAAACATGCAAAATCCTGAGTGACAGGGAGAGAGACACAGTTCTGCTTAACCCCAACACTAATCAAAACACAGCAAACAAACACATACATCACAAACATTCTTACACTCATTTAAAATACATACTTTTTAAAAGGTTTTTAGCAAATGCATTTGAAATCTACTATAACAGGAGGGGGTCATAGCAACTGTAATTTGAGTCAGACCCTAAACATACTCTAAATAGAGCCCTTATAATGACCTTTATTTTAATAAAGATCAGCCCTTTAAGTGTTATTGTGTAAGTGGCCAACTGACTAAAGGTTCAAGTACACAACAGAACAGATAACTCAGAGAAATCTTGAGAAATCTGTCTGGCGTGTTCAGGGCTGAAATCACAGTGTTTCACACTCAGGAGACATTGTGCACCACACACACGGTTTCATCCTTAAACACAGACTTCATTGGGTCTCTGGTTCAGCTGAGTGACATTTACTCACGTTCATCATGTGACTTCTGGACCATTTTTGTCACAATGGGTCTGTCTTATGTACTTTTAAAAACTTTACAGAATAAAAAAAAATATGAAAAGTGTTCTAATAACAAAGCAATAACATTAATACCATATCTAAAAAAACCTAGACGTTTTGAACAATCCTAGAACAGTTCAAATAAGATTTTTGTTACTTAATGGAAAAGTTGGGAAATGTTCTTTTAACCTAAAACCATTAGCTGGGTGTGTTTTTAATGTTGATTGGTTCAGTGTGATGGACAGTGACATCAGTAGACGGAGTGGATGAATGCAAACGACACACAGAAACACACACACAGAAACACACACACGTCGCACTTACCTGGAGCCACAATAATACACCACTGACACACACTGTCATCATACACTACAGAGTGAACGAGACTGAGACGACACACACACACAGAAACACACAGACACACTCACAGACACACACAGATTCAGGCATCTAAGTCATGTTAATCATCCATTAGTAGCTGTGGGCTTTTTTCCCAACCTTTTATGCCGGCTCGAATTTCTGCCTGTAAAGAGCTTCTCACAGACAGTGAGAGGACGAGTGTGTGTGAACATTACTTTAGATTATTCAATACTCTTTTTTCCCTCTATATTACAAGTCTTCTGTTTATTTGTAACTAAGTGCAACCTGACAAGCAACATTTATAAATGCAAAACTAGATAAAAATATCCTTCTGATTTAAAACTGACAATCACAAGTGCATGTCAGAGCTCATTTTTGACTGAACTTTTCCCCTAAGTTATTTGTGTGTTTCTATAAGAATGTGTTCTGTTGTTTCAGTATTCACCTGCTAAATAATGTTGCGCTTTGAGTTAAATGTTTTTGTTTTTGCTGAGTTCTGATTACATTATTCTCTTTTTTATCATACACAGGAAGTGAAGTTTTTTCCACACAATAACGGCAAGGGCTCAACTTCCTGCCACTGTGACCTCATTTCCTGTTCACTCTCACACACATTCCAGCAATGCACTCTGGGAACATAAAGCAGACAGACAGGCAGAGGAGAGAAGCAGAGACAGACAGACACACACAATATCTTTACAGTACATTTGTGTGTTGTTGAAACTGTAGACTTCACAGCACAACTGTGAAATGAGAGAATACATGACTAAGCTGTAAAATGTGTTTATGGTCAGATTTGATTTTATTTGATTGCAAGATTTCATTATTTATTTTTATAGTGATAATTTCCTAAAATATTTAACTTTCTCCATAATATTCCTCCATGCAAGTGTAGCTCATGACCAAAAGTTAATCAGTGTTTGTGTTTGTGTGTGTGTGTGAGTGTGTGTGTGTGTGTGTGTGTGAGTGTGTGTGTGTGTGTGTGTGTGATGTGTGTGTGTGCGTGTGTGTGAGTGTGTGTGTGTGTGTGTGTGTGTGTGTGTGTGTGTGTGTGTGTGTGTGTGTGTGTGTGTGTGTGTGTGTGTGTGTGTGTGTGTGTGTGTGTGTGTGCGTGTGTGTGTGAGTGTGTGAGTGTGTGTGTGTGTGTGTGTGTGTGCGAGTGTGTGTGTGTGTGTGTGTGTGAGCGTGTGTGTGTGTGTGTGAGCGTGTGTGTGAGCGTGTGTGTGTGTGTGTGTGTGTGTGTGTGTGTGTGTGTGTGTGTGTGTGAGCATGTGTGTGTGAGTGTGTGTGTGTGTGTGTGTGTGAGTGTGTGAGTGTGTGTGTGTGAGTGTAGGGACAGGTGTGTCATTGTGTGCCAGCACCTGCTGACAGGTGGGCTGCCCACTGGCCTCAGACTGACCCCTCAGACAGACAGACAGAAAGACACAGAGAGTGAGAGAGTGAGAGAGAGAGAGATCAGACCAACAGCTGCTATTGATGAAACAATGTGAGAAATTCTAGAACTCTTACTAATACACACTCTTCTCTTCTACACACAAACGACAACACACACATACTTTTTCTTGGACTGATAACCATTGGACAAACTTCATGTAGCTAATAAATGACAAACAATACATGCTTTATCTAAACTATCAAACACACACACACCTTTCCAACTGTGTTCTAATCATCTGCTCATCCAGTCTTAACAGAAATCATGACAAAGTAATCTGGCTGTTAAAGACTCACAGAAATGGCATAAACACATCCAATCAGATTTCAGCTTGCAGTCTGGGAAAGTTCTGTGTGTAACATGCATTATATGGTCAGTGTGGTCAACATAATATATGTGTTTAAAGCTGTGAGAGAATCATGTTAAATATGAGAAGATTTAGGGTTTACTGTTCTGAGTTTAGTTTACCCTCTGTTTGCTACTGGCACCAAAACATTTCATGATCTTCACAGAGAAGGATGGAGCTGAAGTGTGCATGTGTGTGTGTGTCATGACTCAACCGCTACATCTGGGCTCAATTTGTCCCAAATTAAATGGTCAGATGTGTTGTGTTTATTCTGTCAATCAACTCCAAGTGGAGGTTTTATCCACACACATGCAAAGATTACATTTCATCGCTGTTATTAGCAGATACTTTTATACCAATGTGACCTACAATATTAGACCTCTGACAGCACATCATAAGCTCAAGCACAAAAACTTCAGCAAAACCTCTTGAATCACTAACACACAGATCAACACAAAGTCACATTGGAGAATGAACAATATATAAATACAAAATTATATATGAATAACTAACCTGCTAATGCTTGACTTAAACACCAGAGTAACGGATGAAATAACATTAAATAAGAGTCATTTAGAGGGACAAAGATGAACAGTAAGTGATTCTGTCAACAAGAGCACTAATGAAGAAGAGTATTGTGACAGAAAGACAGATGAACGCTCTGTCTCAGGTGGGGTGTGGGAAGAGAACCAAAGATCAGTTTCCACACAAAACTCAGACAATGCTGAGCCCCCGAGACCCGACTATTGTCCACACATCCTGCTCTGTGTGTGTGTGTGTGTGTGAGGCTGGTGGTGTAGATTAGGCAGATTATAGGAGTGTTTGATTTCTCCTGCATTGTTCAGCGCAGCTCTCGCAGTGAATGAGGTGAATTCATCACTTCTGAGGCTGCACCCTAAAAAGTGTTTAAGAGAAGAATTAGTGCATCTCAAATCATGAGTTGAAAATATGTCAAAGGTGGATGGAGGTTTTTATCCTGCTTTGTTTTTCTGAGTTTGTGTGTGTGTGTGTTTGTGAAACAATCACTCCTTATTACTTTTGGATGGACAACAATGTGGATGTAATAGTCTACATGTCTTTAGTCTTTTTAAACTGTTTAAAGAATACATTTTTAACACACTTTTATTCATTTTTATTGTTATCATGGCATAATCAATTTCACATAAACCTGCCCCTAAACGCCATGTCAACACTTTTTCTGTGCTGTGGGTGAGATTTTATGCTGATAGTCAAAGATCTGGATACATGAAACTGAAGCAGTCAGTGCCAAACAGGAAAATATTACTTTTACCACAGGATGTAGAGCAAGAGGAACGGGTGGGGAGAGGGTCAGAGGTCAAAGGTCAGAGATCCTGATGTATTAGGATGTGATGGATTAATAAGTGTGTGAATTCACAAATGTGACATAACAATCACTCTGTAATTATGAAAAATACTTCCAGAAATCTTGTCACATTGTACGCAAACACACACTCACAGTATAGAACAGAAAAACAGGAACTGTTAGATTTATAAATTAAAGAAAGACAAATCAGTGTTGTCATTCAATACAGTATAGAGAGAACACTACACAGAAATCACCCGAACTGAAAGGCAACCAGTTAAGTGTCTGATTTGAAACGCTAAACATCATCAGGAAACAGCATCATCACCTACAGAACAGAAGACTTACAATCAGTGTTGATAGAATTTGTAAGTTAAAGACTCAATAAGCATATAAATTACATACCACACATTAAAATAACATTTATCATTAGTAATGAATGTAATAAATTGCTCCCCTCATCTAAACAAAACTGCCACCTTGGACAAGAATGTTGCATTCTCTTCAAAGGAAAAATGTTCCACTGCGTAACAGTCGTATTTTGACCAAAATAAGGTTTCTTAGAAGGCAGCTCACTAGGTTTTGAAATGGAGCTCAACACTCTGTGCTTTTCTCATGATGCATTATGGGAAAAATTCCACAGCAATCCCACTAGACTCTGTGTGTGTGTGTGTGTATCAAGACAGAAAGCAGAACACACCACATCATGGTATAACTGATTTCCTTCAAAATAAATCAGATAATGTCACAGACTCACAGTTCAAACTAGCAAAAGGAGAGAGATAACATTTACACTAGTTTACACTAGTTACACAGACAAACAGTTTGACTTTCTGTAAAGCTGCTTTGAAACTATGTGCATTATGAAAAGTGCTACACAAATAAACTGAACTTAAATGTTTTAAAATATCACAATCTATAAACAGAGATAAAGTGCTGTCCATCTGTGATCAGACACCTAAGTGTGTGTGTGTGAGTGTGTGTGTGTGTGTCTTAGCCATCAGAGAGATTTAAAACAGAGGAGGCTGAATGCGTCAGGAATGACTATAAGCACAGACAGTGGGGTCAAAGGTCATGTATGCTTGTACAAGTGATGTGGTTCAGACAGTGTTGACGTGGTGTGGCCTGTTACAGTTTAAAGAGAGGGAGAGTTATATGAACAGAGAGACACTGAATTGCTCTAGACTTAATGAACATCCTGCTTAATTATTCTGCTCACACACACGCACACACCACGCACACACACACAGTGATCTGTGTTGAATTAACTCCTCTGTGAGCTGATTACAAATGGCTTCATTACACCATCCCCAAATTAACCAACAACTGGAAAACTACATTTTAACTTCAGACACAGAATTTAAGAAACACTTTTATAGTGTTTGGAGTTTTGTCTCAGATAGCTGCCTGGAGATACACAGACATCATGCCACACAAAACACTCAATAGACTTTCACATTAACATGTTTTTAAGCAACTTCAATTTCATACTCTAATAAACATAAAATATATGTAGCACATACAAACATTGGGTGAAATAACACTTATTAAACTGAAATGTTCAGTCAAATACTGAATAATACATATTGTAAATGTTTCTGTCAGCTGTGCTTGCCACAATGCATCCTGGAATTGCTTACTTCATAAAGCATGCATGCAATGCTGTATTACAATCTGGAGAATGAGGTTTCTTTGAAAAAAATGCTGGAAAAGTGTCTGTGTCAAGCTGAAGAACACTAAACGTTCACTCACACTCATCTAGACAAAAGCTCAGTCAAACCACAGTGCAAATTATAACTCATAACAAAGAAATCATAGAGAAATACCTATAAACCAAACCTGAACACAAACTGACAGCATATCAGTGCAAACAAAACCTGAAACACAGAAAACCTGAATAAAAACAATTAAACTGAGAAAATTCCAATGAGAAAATAACAAATACATTTCCAAAGATAAACACTTACTCCACCAATGTGTCATAAACTATAAAGAGAAGGAAAAAGAAAGAAAGAAAGAGAGAGAGAGACAGAGAGAAAAAGACAGAGAGAAAGAGAGAGAGAGAGAGAGAGAGAGAGAAGAGAGAGAAAGACAGAGAGAAAGAGAGAGAGAGAGAGAGAGAGAGAGAGAGAGAGAGAGAGAGTTTGAATGCTTTGGGATTCTTTCCCAAAAGTGATTAGCCAGAGGAAATGGGTCAGACAAGAAGATTCAGGGAAAAACATTAAACCCTCAACCAAACCTGAGTGTGAGTGTGTGTGAGTGTGTGAATGAGAGAGAGCGAAAGAGAGAGAGAGACAAAGAGTGTGTGTGTGTGTGTGTGTGAATGAGAGAGAGAGAGAGAGAGAGAGTGAATGAGAGAGAAAGTGAGAGAGAGAGAGACAGAGAGTGTGTGAGTGTGTGAATGAGAGCGAGAGAGAGAGAGAGTGAATGAGAGAGAGTGAGTGAGAGAGAGAAAGAGACAGAGAGAGAGAGAGAGAGAGAGACAGAGAGAGAGAGAGAGAGAGAGAGAGAGAGAGAGAGAGAGAGAGCTGAGATTTTATTTCACTGTTTAAATCATACATACTGACTGTCCGGACACAGACACAGTGGAGATGAAGTGAGACTGGTGGAGCGAGAGATGAGAAATATGAATGAATCTCGTTTATCTTTCCTCCAGATGAAACGCTGAATGAAAGTGTTTGTTTACAGCTGCTGGTGTGAAGATAATTAGACGTGAGTGAATTCAGTCAGTGTTTGGAGGTTACATGAGTCCATCTTCAAACATCTGATGCTGCAAACTAACAGTGAAGCATCACAGACAGACATTACAGAGTCCTCGTATCAGTGAAGCACGTTAAGTGTGTCACTAAACACACTCACTGTCATGTGTGTGTTCTGGGGACGTGTCAGTCTGCACACAATCACAACATTGAGATTTACACTAATGTGTGTGTAAATATAATGCCTGAACATCAATGACATGAAGAGTGCATTGAGTATTCAGCCAGATTTATAACCACAATCACAACATTGAGATTTACACTAATGTGTGTGTAAATATAATGTGTGAACATCAATGACATGAAGAGTGCATTGAGTATTCAGCCAGATTTATAACCACAATCACAACATTGAGATTTACACTAATGTGTGTGTAAATATAATGCCTGAACATCAATGACATGAAGAGTGCATTGAGTATTCAGCCAGATTTATAACCACAATCACAACATTGAGATTTACACTAATGTGTGTGTAAATATAATGCCTGAACATCAATGACATGAAGAGTGCATTGAGTATTCAGCCAGATTTATAACCACAATCACAACATTGAGATTTACACTAATGTGTGTGTAAATATAATGCCTGAACATCAATGACATGAAGAGTGCATTGAGTATTCAGCCAGCTTTATAACCACAATCACAACATTGAGATTTACACTAATGTGTGTGTAAATATAATGCCTGAACATCAATGACATGAAGAGTGCATTGAGTATTCAGCCAGCTTTATAACCACAATCACAACATTGAGATTTACACTAATGTGTGTGTAAATATAATGCCTGAACATCAATGACATGAAGAGTGCATTGAGTATTCAGCCAGCTTTATAACCACAATCACAACATTGAGATTTACACTAATGTGTGTGTAAATATAATGCCTGAACATCAATGACATGAAGAGTGCATTGAGTATTCAGCCAGCTTTATAACCACAATCACAACATTGAGATTTACACTAATGTGTGTGTAAATATAATGCCTGAACATCAATGACATGAAGAGTGCATTGAGTATTCAGCCAGATTTATAACCACAATCACAACATTGAGATTTACACTAATGTGTGTGTAAATATAATGCCTGAACATCAATGACATGAAGAGTGCATTGAGTATTCAGCCAGATTTATAACCACAATCACAACATTGAGATTTACACTAATGTGTGTGTAAATATAATGCCTGAACATCAATGACATGAAGAGTGCATTGAGTATTCAGCCAGATTTATAACCACAATCACAACATTGAGATTTACACTAATGTGTGTGTAAATATAATGCCTGAACATCAATGACATGAAGAGTGCATTGAGTATTCAGCCAGATTTATAACCACAATCACAACATTGAGATTTACACTAATGTGTGTGTAAATATAATGCCTGAACATCAATGACATGAAGAGTGCATTGAGTATTCAGCCAGCTTTATAACCACAATCACAACATTGAGATTTACACTAATGTGTGTGTAAATATAATGCCTGAACATCAATGACATGAAGAGTGCATTGAGTATTCAGCCAGATTTATAACCACAATCACAACATTGAGATTTACACTAATGTGTGTGTAAATATAATGCCTGAACATCAATGACATGAAGAGTGCATTGAGTATTCAGCCAGATTTATAACCACAATCACAACATTGAGATTTACACTAATGTGTGTGTAAATATAATGCCTGAACATCAATGACATGAAGAGTGCATTGAGTATTCAGCCAGATTTATAACCACAATCACAACATTGAGATTTACACTAATGTGTGTGTAAATATAATGCCTGAACATCAATGACATGAAGAGTGCATTGAGTATTCAGCCAGCTTTATAACCACAATCACAACATTGAGATTTACACTAATGTGTGTGTAAATATAATGCCTGAACATCAATGACATGAAGAGTGCATTGAGTATTCAGCCAGATTTATAACCACAATCACAACATTGAGATTTACACTAATGTGTGTGTAAATATAATGCCTGAACATCAATGACATGAAGAGTGCATTGAGTATTCAGTCAGATTTATAACCACAATCACAACATTGAGATTTACACTAATGTGTGTGTAAATATAATGCCTGAACATCAATGACATGAAGAGTGCATTGAGTATTCAGCCAGCTTTATAACCACAATCACAACATTGAGATTTACACTAATGTGTGTGTAAATGTAATGCCTGAACATCAATGACATGAAGAGTGCATTG
Source organism: Chromobotia macracanthus (assembly GCA_036877525.1). NCBI lineage: Eukaryota > Metazoa > Chordata > Actinopteri > Cypriniformes > Botiidae > Chromobotia > Chromobotia macracanthus. The sequence continues at coordinate 5,405,360 of JAZGTH010000080.1, read as the reverse complement.
AGTATTCAGCCAGCTTTATAACCACAATCACAACATTGAGATTTACACTAATGTGTGTGTAAATATAATGCCTGAACATCAATGACATGAAGAGTGCATTGAGTATTCAGCCAGATTTATAACCACAATCACAACATTGAGATTTACACTAATGTGTGTGTAAATATAATGCCTGAACATCAATGACATGAAGAGTGCATTGAGTATTCAGCCAGATTTATAACCACAATCACAACATTGAGATTTACACTAATGTGTGTGTAAATATAATGCCTGAACATCAATGACATGAAGAGTGCATTGAGTATTCAGCCAGCTTTATAACCACAATCACAACATTGAGATTTACACTAATGTGTGTGTAAATATAATGCCTGAACATCAATGACATGAAGAGTGCATTGAGTATTCAGCCAGATTTATAACCACAATCACAACATTGAGATTTACACTAATGTGTGTGTAAATATAATGCCTGAACATCAATGACATGAAGAGTGCATTGAGTATTCAGCCAGATTTATAACCACAATCACAACATTGAGATTTCCATTCGTTAAATATTTCGTGTTTTAACTTGAACATTTCAGTGTAATTGTTTCTTGTATTTGATGTGATTCTATATTTATGAGTATAGAGTGTAGTATAGATTATAGACATTATTTTATTTATTTTTTATAGATTATAGACATTTATTTTACTTGATTTAGTTGTCCCTTGACATATATTATAAATGGTATATGCTGTGTGTTTGTATTTGACTGGGAAAAATGACCCCAAAATCAATTCCTTTATACAAATAAAGGAATTGATTAATTCCCTAATTAAAAGAAAAAATAAATACACTTCAGACACTGGATTAAACTAATATAGTCACTAATATACCACCAGTAATATAGTAAAACTAACGTGTGTGTTACAGCTCATGTGATCTGAGTAAAGCAGCACAACACATTCAGTTCTGTTCAGTCTGGATCAGCTGCTTCTTAGCTCGGACCTCAGACAGAAGTTTCATGTTGAATTATGGGTAATCTGTTCCCAGCAAATTCCTCCAGTCAGTTTCTTTCTCCTAGAACAAGAAAATATGACTGATACGCACAGACGCACACACTGCTCTAAAACCTTAAAGCTGCTTCACTCCACATTGCAATATTTATGTTACACTGTAACATTTACACATATGGCAGATGTTGTTTTATCCAGAGAGACTTTCAGTGCATTTGCAGCTCTATAAATTTAATGAATTAATAATTTTATTTGTTTCCTGGCTATTAAACCCATGACCATAGTGTTGTTAGCAGCATGCTCCAACAGTTGAGCTACAGGAAGTTTTATAAGACTTTTTTTTATAAACACCTTTTAATAAATCATACATGTTGTCCTAAATCTCTTAATAGTACAGAACGTACTAGCTTACTACCTAAGGCAAACCCAGAATGCATCACATGATTTGAGAGTGTCTGAGCAACACGCACTTACATTCCCAGCAGCCTGCTGTTCTGTCTGACTGTGTGAATGTTCTGACTTTTACACTGTGAGTTTTATTCCACATTGAGATCTGTTCGCTGCTAGCAGAACAGCTGCGGCATGAAACCATAGACAGCGATTAGCAAGTCGGAGGTCAGAGATGCTGCACTGAATGCAACAATTTGTCTTCCTTTCCTCTCGCCTGTGCCTGTCATCCATCACTCTTCTGCTCTCCCCTGCATGCTGGAATGTTTCTACACTCCCTCCACTCAGAGGAATTCCACAGGAGCCAATCAGCTCGCACCCGGGAGACGTGCTCCTCTGACCTTCTGTGGGAGAAGTGAACGAGCTGTCAGGGGTCGAGGGTCTTTGACCTGTGACCTCACTGATATTCACAGTTTCAGGCCTGTTACACACTCAAGCCATTAGAATTAGACAGCAGTGTTTGTGTGGGTGGGTGATTGTGCATGAGTGTGTGTGTGTGTGTATGGGTGGGTGATTGTGCATGTTTGTGTGTGTGGGTGGGTGATTGTGCATGAGTGTGTGTGTATGGGTGGATGATTGTGCATGAGTGTGTGTGTGGGTGATTGTGCATGAGTGTGTGTGTGGGTGATTGTGTATGCGTGTGTGTGTGGGTGGGTGATTGTGCATGAGTGTGTGTGTGTGTGTGTATGGGTGGGTGATTGTGCATGTTTGTGTGTGTGGGTGGGTGATTGTGCATGTTTGTGTGTGTGTGGGTGGGTGATTGTGCATGAGTGTGTGTGTGGGTGATTGTGCATGAGTGTGTGTGTGGGTGATTGTGCATGTGTGTGTGTGTGTGGGTGGGTGATTGTGCATGAGTGTGTGTGTGTGTGGGTGGGTGATTGTGCATGTGTGTGTGTATGGGTGGGTGATTGTGCATGAGTGTGTGTGTGTGTGTGTGTATGGGTGGGTGATTGTGCATGTTTGTGTGTGTGGGTGGGTGATTGTGCATGAGTGTGTGTGTGTGTATGGGTGGATGATTGTGCATGAGTGTGTGTGTGGGTGATTGTGCATGAGTGTGTGTGTGGGTGATTGTGTATGCGTGTATGTGTGGGTGGGTGATTGTGCATGAGTGTGTGTGTGTGTGTATGGGTGGGTGATTGTGCATGTTTGTGTGTGTGGGTGGGTGATTGTGCATGTTTGTGTGTGTGTGGGTGGGTGATTGTGCATGTGTGTGTGGGTGGGTGATTGTGCATGAGTGTGTGTGTGTGTGGGTGGGTGATTGTGCATGTGTGTGTGTATGGGTGGGTGATTGTGCATGAGTGTGTGTGTGTGTGTATGGGTGGGTGATTGTGCATGTGTGTGTGTATGGGTGGGTGATTGTGCATGTGTGTGTATATGGGTGGGTGATTGTGCATGTGTGTGTGTATGGGTGGGTGATTGTGCATGAGTGTGTGTGTGTATGGGTGGGTGATTGTGCATGTGTGTGTGTATGGGTGGGTGATTGTGCATGTGTGTGTATATGGGTGGGTGATTGTGCATGTGTGTGTATATGGGTGGGTGATTGTGCATGTGTGTGTATATGGGTGGGTGATTGTGCATGTGTGTGTATATGGGTGGGTGATTGTGAATGTGTGTGTTTGAGTGGGTGATTGTGCATAAGTGTGTGTGGGTCAAATGCTGCTTTACGGAGACCTTAATTCTGTATCTCTGCCCAATGACACACACAATCACTGAAGCTTCATTGACTCAGAGGGGGAGAAATGAAACAAATGTTTGCCCTCGGCTCACTCTCTTCCCCTGCTGGACTCCCGGAGGCAGGTGGGCGGGACACATCCTCATTAAACTGCACTAATGAGTCTGTGATAGACGAGCTGCTCAGCCTATGACCTTGTAACGAGTGCTGGGCCTGAGAACACAGTGACAGAGAAAAAGAAGCAGAAGAAACAGAGACTGGCTTTAATAGGAAATATCTGTTAGTGATTAAAGTCTATTCTACACACACTGTAAAACGATCTGTAATGTAGAGCACACACACACACACACAGTAATTCCCTATTAGTTCAACAAGTGAGTCGCAGCAGGAACTGATTCCCACAGAGCAATAAAATCCACCTGGACCTGTCACTGTGTGTGTGTGTGTTCGGGGGTGTTAACAGCTGTGTAAGAATCAGTCCCAACAAGCTTTAATACAGAAGTCGCCAAAACGTTACAGATGAAAAGCAGATGACGGTTTCTCTGTCTGTCTGCGCTGACATTAAACTGACATTTAAGGAATTCAAAGGACTTCACAGAACTGCTGTAAATACTGTAAATAAGAATGAAGTATGTGATTTCTGTCTCACCAGCATCAATAAATAAAAGTACAAAAGAAATCATTTTTTGTTCAGTGTTCATACATCAAGCTGCAGATTTTCAGCTTGAGTTATTTCATAAGTCTGCATTCATTATGAACAGAGTGTTTCTTTGTCAGTTCTGATGAGGTCACAGGTTTGTGTAATGTTACAGAGAGAAGAGGTTTGCACACATTGTGACGTGTGGAAAGAGTCCAATCAGAGGAGGGATGCTGAAAACATTCTGTGAACAGAAGAAACACACACTCTGTGTAAACACTGACTAGCTGTGACTGCACTGTGTGTGTCTGGGTCGTTCTACACAACACATGTAAAAAGAAAAACTACATTTGGGTAGAAACAGACAGAACATGATAATAAGATGAACGATTACACACAAACATTAACACACAAACTGAAGCATTTACTCAGTACATGAGAATGATCGAAGACTTACTGTGTTTATATGAAGCTCATGAAAATGACTCAAATTCTCCTGCTGCATTTAAGTGGAGTGAGATTAACTGTGGACATATTTACCCCTGAACTATAACACAGCACATACACTCACACTCTCAGCGGGGTGTGTTTAATGGGGATGCAGTTTTCCCTCTAATTCAACCTTACACTGTGTGTGTGTGTGTGTACATTCCAACATGGCCAATAAAAACTGATGTAGTTGTTGTAATTAAATGTAACACGGGTCTATAAACAACTTTATCCCCAGTTTTCCTCTGCATGTGCGTGCAATTATGTGAATGAGAATTTAAAATAAATCTATAACGTGAATGTTTCTTTGTAATGTAATTCTAGCTGCTCCGCATTTTGTGTGTGTGTGTGTGTGTGTGTGTGTTTTGTGATGCCTTTAGGGTTGGACACAAACACCAAAAATATATTTACAGCTTCTATTAGTAATTTTGTGTAAGCATTATAATCAGACTTAATCATTATAATCAGACTACAATGATCTCAACTCTCTATGTGTGTGTGTGTGTGTGTGTGTGTGTGTGTGACACTCGGACACTAGATTAATGGCCCTGTGTGACGTCATTAATGTGTAAAGCACTTCCTGTACACACACACACTCTGTCCTCACATTAAAACTAGCTAAACAGAGATGCACTGGTTAAAGTGTGTGTTGTTTCTGGGTGGTAATGTAGTGTATTTGTGAGGAAACTGATGTTATTTCTGGACAGGCGAATAAAGATCTTGGCAGTGTGTGTGTGTAATTAGTTTATTATGTCGCTCTCCAGTGTACTGCCGTATGATGGCTAATTGTCAAAATAAACACAACCACAGTGACTGCCACACACACACTCTTACACGCTATTTCATTTTGAAGGTAAATACACTCAGAGTTCATAATCACACTGTTTAACAACTGTTTAACAACTGTTTAAACTTTCCACATAATCACACACACATTACTTCATACTGCACACATGACTACACTGTCTTTGAATCCTCTATCAAAGCATAATGAATCAAATTGATCAAAATGAATTCGAAATATCTTATTAAATCACAGTGGAACATTAGAGAACATTAAAGATTGAGAAACCAAGAGATAATTTTAGAATATAAATGTAAAAGGCTGTATATCACACTTTGTCTGAACTGAAATGTTCACAGACGACACACAGTGACTTGATCTGTTGATCTGTTGGATGTTTCCTTTTGTTTCTGGATATTTTTCATTTTCCCTGCCTGTCGCTCAGTTGTGTGTGTGTGTTTCTGAGACAGTCTGGTGCAGCCTTTACACAAAGACAGGAAATCCAGAAATCCAGCTGTAGTGGTGTGTGTGTGACAGAGAGACAGAGAGAGAGAGAATGTGTGGGAGCGTCTGGCAGACTGAACTACAGTCTAAGACAGAATAAGTCAGTTATATCAGCAAACCATACGAATGCACACTGTGTATCCAGTTTTGTAATTCCCAATGACTGTGAGCTCCTATAAACTTTTTTGTAAGCAGCCTGTTAATACAAGAATACGTGCTATAAATGTGTGTAGCATGTTTCTTGTATCTTATTGTTACACAAAGGCACTTTTTTGATCTGTGAAGATAAATCTGTGTGTGTGTGGTCAGATTCTCCTCACTTCACTTCTAGCTAACTGGATTCCTGATGGAAATTGGGGAGGAGCATGTTCATGTCATCTGACCAATCACAATGCTGGGTGTATATAAACAGATTCTTACCTCACTTTCTCTGGCCGCCAAACTCCAACTTTAATTTCATAATGAAGTCCTGGGGGGGAAACAATTAACTTGCTGGCTCTGCCTTAAGAAACAGAAAACCTGTTCATCGTCTCACAGTATGACTGTGTGCACAAATGAATCTGAAGAAAAACTGAAATGCAAGAAGTTCTTCTTTCCCATCTAGGCAGCATCAGTCACTTTTATTACATTTATGCATGTAGCAGATGCTTTTATCCAAAGCAACTCAACATTTAAGATAAACAATGTGTCAGTACATGTGCTCCCAGGGAATCAAACTCACAACCTTTGTGTTGCTAACACAATGCTCTACCAGCTGAGCTACAGGAACACTTATAACACAGCGTTCATTACACACTACACTTACTCTTCTGCTGCACACTCCAACATACATACTTTCCCATAACTGAATCTGTACATACTTTTAGTGTTTAGTACAAGTATGCCAATTGGGAAGCAGCAGGTGAGTACTAGTGGCAGCTGTTTACACCTGTTGCTAGGTAACTGCAAGGAGATGGCAAAATTATCAGGTTGTCAGAGTTCACTCGAACCCCAGACCAGCTTTACACACAGACTCTGAGATCAGAAAACAATGCTCACATCATCCAAACCAAACATTTTAAACTCTGACATCAAATGATTCAAAGTGCTGTGAAAGTGTCTTCAAACACTACCCAGTTTTGTTGATCTTTTCGTAGTCTTATCAAATAATGTGTCAAGAATGTTAAAATCACAGTTGATCTATTCCCTCCTGCATTCATCACACTGGAACAGAAGAGAGAGTCGAGCAAATTGCATTGTGGGATACGTGTTGATCACAGTGTGCTCTGGTCATATACCGCAACCCATACAGAATTCATGCTCCATCAGTACAGCAGATACACTCAACACATGATCTGTACTCCATTCTGAACATACTTCAGCTGCTCCTCACAGCTTCTTTCCCATCATGCATCTGAGCTTGCTGACCTCCTTCTATGGATGTGTCTCGCTCTCTCTCTCGTGTAATAGGTGATAGAGCTGTGGTGACATCACATGTAATCCCAGTCGTTTTTGGAGAAGTGATTAAAGAATTTTTCATCTGTACAGCAGGTCCCTCATTATTCATTCTGACAAACAAACAACCAGTACAGGAAATAGTGTATTGTGGAGGATTTCCTATTGATAGCATCAGGGACCACACACATGTACACGCACACAAACATGCATGTACACACAAAAAAACAACTGTATAGCAACTCCCTTCCCATCGCCATGGAGACATTTCCTTTCTCTATTGTCCTGCTAGAACATACTGACCAGAACACACACATACACACACAGAACATACCCGGAGGGCACATTACATACACACTCATAAACTCTACAACACACTGAATTATACACACACAATAGCTTTAATGCACATGGTTGCACACAGAATCATTCACTTGTGTTCAGTGTATATTTTGAGACGTGTGTGTGTGTAACGCATTAGACGGGGTGGAATGTGCACTCAGCACAACAGAAACCTGTAAAACATCACAGTGTTAGTCACGTGAATATACACTAGTGTCACACAGACACTTACTAGCAGTAGTGACACGACTAACACAACTTCATTATATAACAATATCACTACTCATAACTTTCTGTAGTCTGTTTGGACCATTGTGCAGCGTGTGTGTGTGTGTTTGTGTTGTGAAAGTCAAGTTTTGTAAAACACATAACTGTGAATTGTAATCAGGTAATTAAACCAAATTCACCCTGTTTAAACACATGTTGTGCCCTTACTGCCTTTAAATTGCCTTTAAACAGTTACTTTCTGTTTAAAGCTTGTAGTGCTAGTTTTAAAAAGGCAGCTTGACTGTAATTTAACTACTTTAAGTTATGAATAGCTTTACTGTAGTTTGGCAAGCTAAAGTTTCAAAGCAGCTTCCACAACACTGGTACACACAAACCGCACAACAAGGCAAAATCAAAGCAGTGGCCAAGTTTTAAATATAAAAGAAAAAAATCCACTGATGGTTTTACACACACACACACACACACACACACACACACACAATGCATCTCTATGAATTTCAGTTGGTCAGATTTCAGCCACTCAATGATGCTAAGAGAGAGAGAGAAAGAGAGAGAGAGAGAGAGAGAGAGAGAGAGAGAGATGTGGTTCTGTTGAACCCACAAGCAACCCGGCAACTTTCCCAGAAAACAACTATATTTCTGACATGCACTCTAATGCAACCACAAAACACAAACACACACACACACGCTTGAGGCTTATGAGTCTAAAGATATCAGTGGGTGGGGGTTAAACTCGCAACAACAAGCCCAGATTTATGAAGTGTGTGTGGAGACATATGTCAAACATATAGCTGCTGACACACACACATGCTGAAGAGAACACACGGATGGTCTGCGGTCACACTGTACCATGTCAGCCGCTCAGGGCTGAAGAATACTGGACTCAACACAAGCTCAACACACACAAGCGTCTGGGGCTTCACTCAAGAAACACTTTTGCTTTTATTGGAATCATTCGATTGGCTACTTGATCTGATAGCTGGTTGATATATTAGCTGAGTGTTGGGTGAGTCTTGAATTGTTTTGTTTGGTGGGTTAGTGAGTTAGTTTACATATGTACTCAAACATTTGCCATCAGATGTTTCTGAGATCAAATGAGATGCTGTCTGCTAGGACACCATCCTGACTAAACAGAAGAGTTTACATTGCTACAGCTTGTTCATACACTGCAGCGCACACACACACGCACTCATGAGACACAAACACAGAACACACACTCATTTTATTGTGCTTTTGCAAACATTCCCTCTGTTTTATCTTGGCTTACATGCTCAGCAGATGCTGCATTTACACACACACACATTTACCAAACTAACTGTATGTGAGTGGGGACAAACCCTGACTGCTGTGTCCTCCCCTGACGACAGCCGCCTTCTATATAAATTGATGTGAAAATAAAGTTATTTGGTTTGATTTGTTCTGATAACAGTTGGCTAAAATCCGGCTGACGATCCTCTTGGTGACTGAGAACAGTCACAGAGTCTGATAGAAAGCACAGAACCTGATTGAGAACTGTTTTCCGGACAGCACTGCAACACAATCTACTGGTTCATTACCATTTTAATGGCTGCTCCACAGATACCAGTCTGCCAGTCTCCTCTTTCCCAGTTCATCGTTTAAAATCTGCTAATCACTGCTGACCTCCGCCCGCCGGGTCACGGGAGGGGGCTGTGAGCAGGCGGGTGTCGGGCAGGGGGTTGAGGCGGGAGATTATTCTGATAGTTAGTGACCACTGAGGCGAAACAGAGGGAGGGGACGCATCAATCTAACGCTTGTAATCTGGGTTCAGACCCACAAATCTCTGCCAGAAGAGAAATGCTTCTTCACACAGATCACTTTAATGAGAGTCTGAAATCCTGCTGCACACAAGACTCAAGAACACAAACAACAAATAATAAGAAAAGAGCCGGTTCTGTTATCTACAGGAATAAGAAACTGCTGCAAGTTATTTCATGTTCTGAATGATAACAGCTCATGTGAAGCAACGGAGTCTTAACAAATAAAACTATTTCATCCATAATGGCATTTTAAAGAGCTTTCTATATGTATAATATAGAAAAAGAAGTAATATTTACAACAATTAAAACAATTACAAACACAAACTGAGAGAAAGATGCAGGCTAAGAAGATTAGACGTTAAAAGATAAATGAAATGTGTCACAATAAATGAAAACGTTACCGCTCCTCCGGTTATAAAGTTTATAATAAGACTACACGCTCCTGTCTGCCCATTGTGTTATTGTAGCTGTAGCTAGCCCCGCCCCGTCCTCCATCCGACGCTCTGATTGGCTGACGCGGTCCGAGGGCAGCGGTCCCGTCTCAGTCTAGACGTGAACCGAGCAGAACCCGCGCGACTGCGCCACGGACGGACCGGAGCGCGCGGAAGTCACGGGCGGACCGGAGCGTCTGAACACGGAGATTTCAGAAAGCTTGAGCTCGTGAGGCTCCCGGTACCGGCCCGCGCTCTCCGTGCTGAGAGACGCGGACAAAGTTTGGACCGGTTGCGTTTCAGCTGCGACAAGCCCGCGCGTAAGTGCGCGCTCCCGTGACTCGGAGGGATTTACGCACCGGAGGATGCGTGTGTTCGCGGCTCGGTTCGGGCTCGCGCTGCTGACGCTCGTCGCGGCGGTGTTTGGGTTCGGGGACGACGAGGAAGTGACCTGCGACCCGATCCGCATCTCCATGTGTCAGGATCTGGGATACAACGTCACCAAGATGCCGAACCTGGTGGGTAACGTGCTGCAGTCTGACGCCGAGCTCCAGCTCACCACATTCACTCCGCTCATACAGTACGGCTGCTCCGGCCAGCTGAAGGTGAGCTCACACTCACTCACACTCACACACTCACACAACTCACACTCACACACACACACACACACACACACACACTCACTCACTCACACACACACACACACACAAAAAACCACCACACACAATCATACTCACAAACACACACACACACACAACACACACAACACACACTCACTCACTCACTCACACACACACACACACACTCACACTCATGAGGACATGATGTGGCTGATTTATGCAGCTTTCGAACAGTGTGATCACTTCACATGTTCTCATATGACTTTTTACTAAACGCGTCTCCACACACACAGTTTACACTTCTTCAGTCTCTGGTGTGTGTGTGTGTGTGTGTGTGTGTGTGTGTGTGTGTGTGTGTGTGTGTGTGTGTGTGTGTGTGTGTGTGTGTGTGTGTGTGTGTGTGTGTGTGTGTTAAAGACAGAGGCAGTTGTTGTTTTACTGAATCAGTGCAAAGAAAAACTCACACTCCGATTGCCTCTGTGTTTGCTGGAGAACCTTGTGATTGAAGCTCTTATCACAAACATCTTAAACGGGCTGCTGTTCTTTTTCTAAGACGTTCCTGACTTCATCTTCATGAAGTCCAGAAAATAAATGCTATAATGAAGATATATAAATGAAGGCATTTTTAGAGCAGTTACTGTTGTCATTTCCTGTTGTCAAGTGGATGTGTCTGCGTTCCCACATGAGCCCAGAAAAATCCATAGTTTCCTCCCCTGAGTACAGTCACGCCATCCAAAATTTCCTTGCATGCACACAAATATACTCGCACAGCAGGAAACCCAAACAAACTGCCTGTACAACTGACCACAACTTTTGCACGGCTAACACAATGCTGCCAGTTGATTTTGGTGTAATTGTTGTAAGCACGTTCTGCCTCTTTCTCTTGTAGTTCTTCTTGTGCTCCGTCTACGTCCCCATGTGCACAGAGAAGGTTCCGATCCCCATTGGTCCATGTGGGAGCATGTGCTTGTCTGTGAAGAGGAAATGTCTTCCGGTCCTGCAGGAGTTTGGCTTTGTGTGGCCAGATGTCCTCAACTGCAGCCTGTTTCCACCCACTAATGATCAGAACCACATGTGCATGGAAGGTCCAGGTGACGAAGACCCACCATTTCATGCGGTCCGGCCTCTGGTTCCGCTGGAGGAGGAGTGTGTGGCGCTGGGCGCAGGCGTGGAGCAGTATGCCTGGGTGAAGCGCAGTGGCAGCTGCTCGCTGCAGTGTGGCTACGACACGGGACTCTACCGGCGTCAGGCGAAGGTCTTCACGGACGTCTGGATGGCTGTATGGGCGGTTCTCTGCTTCATTTCCACCACCTTTACCGTGCTGACCTTCCTGGTGGACTCCTCACGATTCTCCTACCCAGAGCGGCCCATCATCTTCCTCAGCATGTGCTACAACATCTACAGTGTGGCCTTCATCACACGGCTGACCGTTGGGCGCGAGCGCATCTCCTGTGACCTGGAGGAGGCGGCTGTCCCGGTTTTAGTGCAGGAGGGGCTGAAGAACACGGGCTGTGCCATTGTCTTCCTGCTTTCATATTTCTTCGGCATGGCAAGCTCTATCTGGTGGGTGATTCTGACGCTGACGTGGTTTCTGGCCGCAGGACTGAAATGGGGTCACGAGGCCATCGAGATGCACAGTTCGTATTTCCACATCGCGGCCTGGGCGATTCCCGCAGTGAAGACCATTGTCATCCTCATCATGAGATTGGTGGATGCCGATGACCTCACAGGGATGTGCTATGTGGGGAACCAGAACCTGGATGCGCTCACTGGGTTTGTTGTGGCGCCGCTCTTCACGTACCTGGTGATCGGAACGCTATTTATCGCTGCGGGTTTGGTGGCTCTGTTTAAGATCCGATCCAACCTGCAGAAGGATGGAACCAAGACAGACAAGCTGGAGCGGCTGATGGTGAAGATCGGCGTGTTCTCTGTGCTCTACACAGTCCCGGCCACCTGCGTCATCGCCTGCTACTTCTATGAGATCTCAAACTGGGCAGACTTCCGTCAGTCAGCGCGTGATTCCTACATGACGGCCGAGATGCTGAGGATCTTCATGTCTCTGCTGGTGGGCATCACGTCAGGTATGTGGGTGTGGTCAGCCAAAACCCTTCACACCTGGCAGAGATGTTCTCATCGCCTCGTTTATAGTGGACGAAACAACCGCGTCAAACGGACAACCAACGGTTGGGTTAAACCGGGAAAAGGCAACGAGACCGTTGTGTGAAACAGAGGACAGAAAGTGAGACAGAAGAAGAAACAAAGAAATGTGGAGGGAAACATGTGAGAGACAGAACGCCTCAGGGAATGATGCAGGTGGAGAAAACTGAGACAAGTGTGCCACCATGTGGACATTTTCTGTAACTGCACCACACTTCCTCTCCCTCTCACAGAGTCCATGTAGCACTATTTTACGTGGTCTTCATGTTACACAAAATGTTCTTAAGTTGATTTTACACTGGACAGCTCTGGTGCAGCAGTTACTCTGTGTAAATACCATATCCAGTGATTTCTGCACTACAGCTAATGTAAATGCTCACTGAAGTGCCTTTCGTTTCAGAGGAGCGCTAGCTACTCAACCTGACCTGCTGCCGCATTCAGACTGAGCCACAGCAGAGATCCTCATCAGTGTTGTTTACCTCACGGCCTGCGCCTGTTCCCTTACAGTACTGTCTGTTCTACAGGCCAAACCCTGTCAGTGCTCAATTCATGTGGGAAACATTTTGAAATCATTTTGAGTTCTTAGAGATTCAACTCTGAAGCCTCTCTGCCATTTTAGGTGTTTTTGTATGACATTACAACCTTCATGTGGGCAGAGTCAGAGTTTTCACAGTCTTCTCCCAGTTATAAATGCAAATTCACCAAAGATGTGAGTCAGAAACTCATATTTATAGTATGTGTAGAGACTCCAGAAACCCCTTGGTTAGTCAGTCCATAAATACACCTTAAATATTTAGTTACTGTCTGTTTCTGAGATGACAAAGCTATGATGTTTTTTACACTGTTGAGAGGCTTTCACACTTAAATGACTGAATGTGAAGACATGAGTCTCAGTCGAGCCACTTACTGTGGATGTGACAATCACTGACTGCCCTAGAGAGCGCTGAATGTATTAACTGATGAGAAAACCATTTTTACACAAACATTTTGCCATTTCAAAAGTGCCTCAAACTCCTGCAGGTGGTACAGACAGTCCTGGATTTCACCAAGAGCCTTTCGATGGATTTGTACATAAACTGGTGTTTGTAATATTTGTTGTTTTTGTGTTATGAAATGCTAATTTATCTTTGTAAAAATTTAAAAAAATCTAAAAACAAAAATTTATTTAAGGATGCTTTTTGTATCAGATGAGAAATTAAACTTTGAAAATGATCTTACAGTCCTGTTAATGTTCATTATCCAGAAGCTGTTGAAGTTCAAACCTTCAAATGTCTTGTGACCTCAGAACATTATTTTGTTTCATGGAATTAAAACTTTGTTTTGGGAATTAGACATTTAATCTCTCTTCATCACATCAAGTCTGACCTGTTTTTACGTTGTTTAAAAATTCCTCCAGCCAGAAATCAATGATTTGTTGCCCCCCAACTTCCCCTCTGCAGGTCTGATAAAGTCTGAATACAGATTTATAATCTTAAACTGGGAATCTTATTTCACCCCTTATCATATCATAAATACCTTTTCTGAGCTTTGCTAGCCAGAGGTTTCTCTCATCTCTCAGGCAGTTGCCAGTATAGTGCTGCTCATTTCACATGAATCTCAGTCTTCTGATTGTTTTAGTTTGTCAATGTTATTTCCCATTTGAAGAGAGTTAAAGTTACCATCTCTGATAACACACCATCTTACAGCTTCAGTACAAAACCACACTGACTCAACATGAGACAACATTCAGTCCTGTTGTACTTTCACAATTGACATATTCCTGAGAAACAGGATATTAAAGAAAAAAACTAGAGCGAGAATTTTACCTGTTTGAATATTTGTGATGTAAAAATGAAATCAACTCAAACGGAACTTACAGGATGTCATGGACGCACATCATTCAGAAATCTTCTGGAATCAGACACACAAGCAGCTCTCAACTCAACTGATGGAAACTCACTAATTACTGATTGACTTCTGCTGTTCTAACAGTCTCATCACTCGGCCTGCTGGCTGAAACTCACACCACACCTCACATTCATGTGATCAGCTCAACTGATTCTTCTACAGATCAAACACGTCCAGTGAGACATCAGAACATTAAACTGGACATCAACTTTTCTGTCTTCAATCATCTCTGTTTTGCTGTATGAATCTAAGATACTAATAATGAAATTAGTCAGTGTACAACAACCAAAAGAATTAGTTTATTTGATCTGAAAACAGAAGGTTATTTATTACATCACAGAGTAACAGTAGTTCAGAAAACAAAGTGCATGAAGACATTTCCACAAGGAAACAGGTTTCATTTTAACAGAAAATTAAATTTCCCCTAACTCTCACCCTGAGAACAATTATAGCACAAAAGAATCCAGAATGCCAGAATAGAGTAAATGTCAGTTTTTGAAGAGCATTTGTGCTCTTTACCATCCAGTGATGAGAAGAAAACACTGTATCTCTGACAAAGCAGCACAAAACACTCAGTGCCCAGTCCCGAATTTGAACTGTTTCTACAGAATAAAACATATTTTCTTGTGCTCCTAATTGAGAACTGGCTTTAAAATAAAGCATCGATAAATACACAATTAATTGCCTTCTAGAAGCAAATGAAATGTCCCTTCAGAGTAAATAAAACGTCCCTTCAGCGTAAACTGAGTAACAGTCGCCATTTCAATCTTACAGTCGTAAGTTAACAGAGAACTGTTATCAAAATGTTATTTTAACATCCATACACCGACCCTGAATTCTGTTAGCCTTCTCGAAAGGGTTAAAGCTTTATTCTGAAGATGACATCCTAAAGTGGCACAATGTGAAATGTTACAGCCTCACACAACCTATATATACTGTATATCATGAGATGTGTGTGGCAGTTAGACAGAGACATATATATATATATATATATATATTAACTCATCTGAAAAAGTCCATGTAAATTAAATGATAACAGTATAAATCGCTGTGTCTGAGCTGACATTAAAGAGAAACATCTCTGAATAAAAACAAAAACCTCAAAGAGGAAATCAAAGATCAGCTCTGGTAAATAAATAAGTGTGATGAGGAAGAGGACTTCACAACTGTCAAAACCTGCATGAATGTGTGCAGGACTGTCAACACTGTTCTGTCAGGGCCTGCTGGTGAATGGCTGAAACATGACGTTCAACTGAACGAACCAGCTCCACAACAGTCGTGATTGGTCAGAGCTCTGACTGGGGTTGCAGACACCTCTGTGTAGATAATTTCCAGAACATTCTCAACAATTAGTTTTCAGGTCTCAGCTGGTCTGAGGCTGCGAATGGCAGTCGCTGATTAGAAATACAGGCATTTCATTGGTTATTCTCTGTGTCAACAGAACACAATCTGTGTGTAAATCAAGTATCTGGTGTTATGGAAGCAGTGAGAAGATACCTACGCTAATGGAACTTCAAGAGCACGATCATCTGTAGAGAGAAGACAAAGAGATTAAAACACTCTCTGATGCTGGATGGAGCTGAAGTTACAGGTGATGTCCATCAGCCTTCTGACTGTGCCAAGTGAGAGATGTTCTTGGGTCAACAGGCCAGTCAACAAATCAGATTTGCGGGATAAATTTACAGTTACTATGCCTGTTATTCATATATAATTTCTCTCTGATTTTAAGTCAGAACACACCAAACTCACTTTCCTCATTCCAGACAGCCATATATATCTTTACAAAATATCAGCAAACTGGAATGAGAAATGTCAAAAAACAAGAAGATCGTTCTGTGTGTTCGCTCTTGACTTGCTCCGTTACTTCTGATGTTCTTCTTGTGCACTCATTCACTAAGCCGAACATCAAATCCAGCAAGCCCCACTGCTGACCTAACCCTAACATGCTGAATCGAGTGAAAAAGACAAGGGGGAACTTCAACTGACGGAGCAGACCACTGATAAAACTAAGTCAGCTTTGGGTAGGGATGGTGTTGGCCCAGGAACACATCTCTCACTTGGCAGAATCAGGTGGAGTGATGTCCACCAGGGTTGTGCATCATTCAGAACTGAACTGAGATTTACTTGTCAAATTATGGTGTTAATATTTGTGTTAATAAAGATTTCTGAGAAAACACATGCTGTATCGTGTGGGGTGTGGCCAGTTCAACTCCTGAATTGAGCAGGAGTCAGTTCTGAGTTTTACTCAACCCTGCTGTCATGTGATAATTCTGTTCTTTCTCATACCTAGACGTCGTCTTCTGCGACAGCACCACTGTACAATGTAAACAGATGAGACAATAAATACTAACAGCAACATGACAATAATGGCTGAAATCACAGCCACGTCGAGAGGGAGTTTCTCTTTTGCTTCTTTACCTGCAAAAACAAAACACACTCTGTCATTAACTCACCAACATCATTAACAAGTGATTAACAGTCTAATGGACCAGTGATGTCACCTGTCACACTTACAGATGGTGACTGTGTTAGAGACAGCGCCTCCTATTGAACAGTTGACACTGGTGGGTTGACCGCAGAAGTATGGGATGGTTTCAGTAATGGTCCATGTTTTAGAGTGTGGATCTTGAAAACTTCTGTTGTCAATGTCACTCCACAGGCTTGTATTAAGCCCCGCCCATTTCACGTCTCTCTGGGGGTAGCCGCCCACAGACGAACAGTGTAACTGACAGCTCTTTCCACCAGTCACAGGGCTGCACTTTTCCGTCACAGTGGGAATGCTGTACTCGGCTTTGAAAGGAGGGAACAGAGGAATACAGTGACATTTTAGAGATCCGGAGAACCCCTCCTGCCTGCACCCACCCACAATGTTTCACTTCCCTACAGACTATTAGCATCCACGTCAGTAAAACATGCCGGTCCTTAGTCAGCACTGAGTTTCCAACACAAACACACATACACCCATATATATATACATACAGATATAAAAATACACAGACAAACTATTCCCAACCCTGTACTTACAAACCTTGTCTTACCTATAACATTAAGATATATTCCAAAGTTTTCTGGGTTTGTTGGGGTGGTAAAAACAACAAAATTGTACAATCCTTCATCTGACACTGAGATGTTTGTCATTTCCATACTGAGGTCCGTTCGGTTCATTTTGGTTCTGTTCTTGTACTGAGGAAAGATGTCCAGTTTTCTCTCTGTGTCAAAACCATTGATGAACACCGGATTGCTTTTATTATCTTTCTGTATGTACAAGCGTTTGACAGGAATGTTCGGTCTTCCAGGACATCGTAATGTGACACTTTGACCCAAAACAGCTGTGAGATTTCTCACCGCAGTCCCCTCACCTGCCAAACACACAATACAGACACAGCAGTTCTGACAATAGTTCAGCCCATATGAAACCCAGTTATAATATTTATACCTTCAATCATATGTTGTTATTTATAACAAGTTATTTATTTATATGTACTTTTGTGTACTTTGGCTTTAGTGTCTGAATTATGTATACAGATGTACAAATAATTGTGTCATTAAGTATTAAAATCAAGTACGATTTTTGTATGAACTATGACATTTCTCACCTGGTTTGATTTAGGCCTGTTTTAGTGCTACTGTAATGCACAGGTCAAATGAGCAGAGAACTGATTTACAGGTGATGGGGTGTGAGAATTAAAAATCTGAGGTTCATTCTTACCAGGCCTGGCTGACAGCAGTGCCGATATTACAACAAACCTGCCAAAAACACACAACACTAAATACAACTCACAATCATGTCAATAAACGTATTCCTCAATGCTATAAACACAGTAAACACAGCCTTCGAAATTTCCCATGACTCACTCCATAATGCTTCAAAAACAACTGCTTCAAATCTGCAGAATCAACCCCAACAACAGAGTTGTAGATGATTGCTTGAAATAAAAAATTTCTCCAATTTAGTAACTTAAGAAAAAGTACAAAATCTCAGTTCCTCATGAGCAGTATAAATGTATAGTGTTAACTGTTTAAAGGTGCCTGTGCTAGTGGACTTCATGTGGTGTCTTGCGGTCATGAATTGTTTTGCATTCTGATCAGAGCAGTACCTGCTCTGTCAGAGCGAACATGCGATTCAAGGTCAGGAAAGAGCTTCAGGAACAGAGCAGGAAGAAACTGTGCAGGACTCAGAGTTTGACAGACCATCATTAGAGGACATAACTTCATGAACTGACATATCAAGTAACATCAACAGCTGAATGTTGAAGTGAAACAAGAGATCTGATTTGTGTTTCTCTTTATTTGCATCATTAGTTTGTTCATGGCATTAAACGATTTTTTTATTTATTTAACAATCTTTTTCATTTTTCATCTTTCATGTTCATCTTTACAGAAGATTGTGACATGTCTTAGTGAGCAATCAAAGACGACTGATGAGTAAAACACCACAAGAGCTCATTCGCCAGAGCAGGAATACAAACATACAGGCAAAACGATTTCCTTCAGCTCTTTGACTGTCTGCAGAACTAATTATTCAAACGCAGACATACCAAACCATTTAACACAGAGAAGTTATAACACTGTGAAACTGACTTCCTTCCTAGTAAAAGAGATAACAGATCTATAAATGACTCTCACACTCACTCACACACACATACACTCACTCACTCACACACACACACTCACTCACTCACACACACTCACACACTCACTCACACACACTCACTCACTCACACACACCTTCACTCACACACATACACTCACTCACACACTCACTCACACACTCACTCACACACACACTCACTCACACACATACACTCACACACTCACTCACACACACTCACTCACTCACACACACTCACTCACACACACACACACACACTCACACACATACACTCACACACTCACTCACACACATACACTCACACACTCACTCACACACACTCACTCACTCACACACACACTCACTCACACACACTCACTCACACACCACACACACACTCACACACACACTCACTCACACACATACACTCACTCACTCACACCACACACTCACACACACATCACACTCACTCACACACACTCACACACTCACTCACTCACACACTCACGCTCACTCACACATTCACACACACACTCGTGTCTGTCTAGGAGTGTCTAGGAGTGTAAAGTCAGTGGACAGGAGTGCAGTGTTGAGAGCAGCTGGACTTACAGAGAGCAGAGTGAGGTCCTCATGGCTTTATCCGTGTCTGCAGACTGATTCCAAACTCAAAACAGGAACATCACGCCTACACGGAGAGAGATGACGTCATCAGTTTCATACTGACACTGTCAAAGGGAATTCCCATGGAACACACCTTTACACATGAGCACATGAGCATGAATTAGTCCACAATATAATATAATATAAACCAAAATTTCATAATATAAACCAAAAGTCCATAATATAAACCAGAGGCTGAGTAAAGTTCAGTTTTACTGAATCAACCTGAAGTGACCGCGGTTTTACTGCACTGAACTAGTGACTTCATGCAGATCACATTCACAATGAAAACAAAACTCTTTTAATAGCCCCACTAAACTATATCATCGTAAACTAAAACCCGTCAAAATACAAAAAAAACATTTGTACAACAAGCACACACACACCATCGTTATCTTATCACACAGAAGCGAAACGCGTGTGCGCACAAGCCATGAAACTCATCACGCAGAAGGTCACATGCAGCCTGAACTGATCACAGTCTGATCCCACTCTGATCAATGAGATTAAACTGATCCCACTCTGATCAATGAGATTAAACTGATCCCACTCTGATCAATGAGATTAAACTGACCCCACTCTGATCAGTGAGATTAAACTGATCCCACTCTGATCAATGAGATTAAACTGATCCCACTCTGATCAATGAGATTAAACTGATCCCACTCTGATCAATGAGATTAAACTGATCCCACTCTGATCAATGAGATTAAACTGATCCCACTCTGATCAATGAGATTAAACTGATCACACTCTGATCAATGAGATTAAACTGATCACAGTCTGATCAATGAGATTAAACTGATCCCACTCTGATCAATGAGATTAAACTGATCACAGTCTGATCAATGAGATTAAACTGATCCCACTCTGATCAATGAGATTAAACTGATCACAGTCTGATCAATAAAAATGAGCGCTCTGATCCAGCTGTGATAAACGACAAACTGACAGAGACATTAAGAGATGAGCGCTTACCACAGGATCAGTGTTTCCTCTGTCGAGCTCTGGAGCCAAATGAAAACATTACGAGAGAGAGAGAACAGAGAGAGTGAGAGAGAGTGAGAACAGAGAGAGAGAGAATGAGGAAGTGTTACTATGGAAAGATTCTTTTACATTTCTCTGTCTGTGTGTGTGCTTATACACATAGTCTATAAAAAGACAATAATAATAATAATACTGTACATTGTCAGTTGTTTATGTTGTTTTTTTTTTGTTACACTTTGTTACATTCAGTTAAAAGGCATCTGCTAAATATGCTGTAAATGTATTTAATTAAAACAGTTTTAATTCACTTGTAAAACTCCACTAAACTGTATGAATGTATGTATGAATCCTTTAAATAATGTGTCACATTTACAGTCCTCAGGTGCTGTGAGTTTGTGGCTCTGCTGACAGTCAAGTTAAAACAACATTTCCCATGATGCATTGCACTTTCCTAAAACTGAAAGATGTATTTAGACACTTGAAACACTGTATGTGTAACACACTTACAGTATGTTATGAAATATGGTCTTAAATTAAATTGTAAATGTTAATGTTAGTTTATAGAAATAACTCATTTAAGAACAACAGACATCTTGAGAAACTCCTCTTCAGGACGTGTAAACAAACGTTTAGTGAGGAGAGTGCCGATCCACCCATCACATTCCTGAGTAATGATTATTTATTTTCTTACAAATGGCTCAGATTATCATGAAACAGGGTTTGTTTGTGTTGCGTCAGTGATCACCGCTTTCTACCTCTCGTTCTTCAGAAATCCTGCATATCCCCACCTCCACAATCCCCTGCAGTATCACATAAACATCCTCACAGCTCTTCTGTTTCTCTTGTCAACGTGGTTTAATAGATCCAGACGTTTTTATTTAGGTCCAGATATGTTGTCATAGTGACAGTAATAGTGGAATTCTGAGAGTTTTCAGAGCAACAAGATTGTAAAAACAAGATTGTGAATAAATGAAGACAACTTTTTTACATTTTATTTTTTAAGTAATTTATTCAGTTAAGTTTTTATTTTGTTAAGTGTTTGCTAGCGTGGTCCAGCTCACCAAGCCTCAGATCTCAACCTCAAGTGATATTCGGGTGTGTAGCTCAAGCCTGTCCTTTAAGGTTTCTTTTTATTTATGTTCTTGATTTGAACCCTCATTCGTGTTGGTGGCTCAGCTGTAATGTGGGGTTTGTTCTTATAGTGAAGCTCAGTGTTTGCTTAGCAAACACTGATAAACAGTTCAGACTTTTGCAGTTGCTCGTCCATCAGAGACAGACAGGAAGTCAAAGGTGAGTTCACCAACAGCCTACCAGAACAGAAAGAGCTGGTCACATGATCACATGCACGCTCTCTTTACTGGAAGCAGGAGGAATTGTAGGGCATTTCCAACAGGCAGCTTCTTCACTCTCCTTTTCTTCACACTTACCGTATCTCGGCCTGTCTGACTCCTTCACGTCTTTTCTCACTATCACACTGCTGCTGTCATATTTAGTTCTGTGACATATTCCTGTGCTACAGTGTGTGTATTCAATCTCTCTCACACACACCCGTTTAAACACACACAGACAAATGTGCTTTCCTTTTCCCCGTCCTGAATATTTTAGGTAAATTCTTCCTGAAGTCTGTTTCTCTTATGATGAACTGCCTTCATTTAGAGACAGAAAGAGAAAGCAACAAAGGGATTTTTAGGATGGAATGAGAAACTGAAGAGTTCAGACATTCAGACACATGCTTAAATCAGTTATTATCAGAGCTCATTCAGATCTGTCCGACTCTACAGACGTACATGTTTGTTGTTTTTGTAAGTTTTACTTCCTGATAAACAATAAATGTGACGTCAACGAGGGCAGATTTCCAGAGAACTGCTAAATGCCACACACACGCAAACAGGTCCATGTCTGTGGACTGAGTGTTAATAAAGTGCACAGTGTTTATTTCCTGATTATGAAGTCTGAAAGCTCTGGAATCTGATCACAGCAAACGCTGCTGCAGACGAGCAGGAATTCTGGCAGGATTCCGCCCTCTAGCGGCCGGAAACAGAAACAGCACGATCAGAATAATGAGCTACTAGTTCCCCAGTTTATTAAACCTCTGATAAATACTTACACACCACCTGATAATCATCTGAAACAGACACACAGGTGTGTGTGTGTGTGTGTGTGTGAGTGAGTGTGTGTGTGAGTGTGTGAGTGAGTGTGTGTGAGTG
>JAZGTH010000080.1:5372500-5380000 GCA_036877525.1 Chromobotia macracanthus | reverse complement strand
GTTGCGCCGCAGCTCCGTCATCTCGCCGCAGGGCGCTGCGAGCGCGCGCCGCCGCACGGTGACGAGCGGGGCGCGGGTGGTGTGATGGAGGTACAGACACAGGCGGCACTCCAGCAGACTGACGCTCTTCTCCCGCAGACTGTCGGAGCTCAGCACCAGCAGCAGCCTCCGGCACGCCCGCATGCGACCGAGCAGCGCCTCCAGCAGATCTGAAACACACGGAGATCCGGTCACTGACACCCGTTAACCCGCACCTGCGACCTCCGCTGTCAGCCAGTCAGAGTGTCGGATCAGGGTCAGGGTCTTATCAACCTAAAATTTCCATCTGGGGTAAAATCCAGATCAAATCCAGATTCAGGGGTAAAATGCAGATCAAATCCAGATTCAGGGGTAAAATCCAGATCAAATCCAGATTCAGGGGTCTTGAAGTATAAAGGATGACATTGACTGGTTGATAGAAATGTTCCAGGCCGTAAGTGGTGATGCAGGAATATTTTGTACTTATTGAAGGTGTCAGAAGGACATACAGTTACAGTTACAGTTGTGTGTGAATACATGAGCCTCTGAGGTGAGAGTCTTCACACAGTCACAGCTATCTCTGATACACATCCATTTATTCATCAGGTAACTATATTCATAAACCAACTACAAACTTTGTAATTCGTCACTAATTAGTTTTACTAAAATGCATCTTATAATGAATAACAAAATTGCAGTAATACTGCAAAACTAACATTTTGCTGTTTTCTGTGTTTTTATTTTCATTATACGTGAAGCTGCTTTGAAACAAGGCAAGACTGTAGGAAACTGTAGGAAAAAGTGCAATAGAAATAAAACAGAACTGGTGGAATCTGGTGACCTGAAAGCTCACGAGGTGGTCAATGTGTTAACTGTGTCAGTGAGGCTCAATTAACATGTTAATTAATTAATCAATTAACGTATGTATGTGCTGTGCAGAACTGTACATTAATTTTTGCACGGGCATATTGTGTTTTGTGACACCCAAATATCTATTAATAGTAAAGAATAATGGTTTTAACTTTATGAAGCAGTTTCTGAACATTTCCTGTTGACGTCTCTGTACACTTACTAGACATTTGGCAGATCCAAAGAGACTTACAGTGCATTTAAGTTATACATTCCCTGGGAATTGAACCCACAACACAATGCTCTACCAGGAACACATCTGTCTGATGTCTGAAATCTGTCTGTCTGATGATGAAATGAATAAAACATATGAAACTACAAAATTAAAACATTTATTTATCATGTAAAACAAACCTGATCACAGAGCATACAGGACATGACATGGTCATCAATGTTTCACAACAGCACTATATGACAACAAATTAAAAAACAATAAAGTGAGAAGTTATGAAAATGAATGCACTACATAATAAAGAGAAATATTTACTGTGATGATGTAACTAAAAAATAATAATAATAATAGAAATAAAGTACATTCCAAAAATACTGTAATTTTTAAACGGATAAGGGTGATCCTGGATGCTGATTGGTCAGCCACACTGATGATGACACACAGCTATGAGGTCAATGAGCTTTTAACTGTAACTCTGTCACAGCCAAACAGACGTCAGCGTGTGTTGCATAGCAGCACTCTGTGACTGTATCATCTAACAGAAGGATGTCATTTGATGACTTACATTTAAACATGTCTTCAGTATTCTCATGTTGTGCATCTGTAAAAGCATCCATGTGTTTGAGGCTGTGTTGTATTGTTACAATGCACTTGTAGAAAATGGATCAATTAGTTTCTCTTTTCCTGGATGTGTGTTTTGGGTGTGTGTGTTGGGTGTGTTTGAGCTCTTCTCTGTGAGGTGCGTATCGTGTGTATTGTCTGTGAGTGGTGCGTTTTTGAGATCTGTAAGGTGTGTGTTGTGTGTGTTCTCTGTGAGAGGTGTGTGTCTTTCTGTGTGTTGTGTGATTCTTCTCATGGGCAGCTCCAGTTGTAGTTGTTTCCAGAACCGTGAAGAGAGAGGGGCCGATTTCTCGCCCTTCCACCTTATGAGGGTCAGGGCCAGACGGGCATGGCGCAGCTCTTTGACCCAGCTCTTCCTCTGGACCGGTTTGAACTGGATCAGAACCACCCTGAGGCTGCCGCCCTGCAGCATGCTGGTTAATCCGGCCTGCAGCTCCAGCAGGGCCTGAGTCCCGCGTACTGCACTACATGGACTCACCACAACCACCAACCTGCGGCTCTGAGCCACAAACCTCAGAGTATCATCTGTTATAGCTACACACACACATACGCATTAATACAAACACACACACAAACCTCTGAGTATCATCTGTTATCGCTACACACACGCACGTACAAGCAAACACACACACTGAACTCACTTCCTCCAGGAAGACTGTCTCTGTCAAAGATGCAGACGGAGTACCCAAACTCTGTCTCCAGAACCCGACGCAGGGTGGACAGAACAAACTGCTCCTCCTCTCCGTTCCGGGCGTATGAGATGTACACGTCATACTGTTTATCATCTGCAGACAGAGTTTTCAGGTGAATTCATGCAAACAGCAGATGAGAGATCAGTCAACCATCTATCAATCATTATTAGAGGATCAGAGTGTGTGTGTGTTCTCACCTGTGTATCTCTCATCAGAGCCGAACCAGGAGCGATACAGCAAAAGAAGTTCAAGCCAGAACACATGATAGATGATAAACATCATCAACATGAGCGCCAGAGTCACACCCAACCCACAGCCCAACTCTAGAGTGGGAGTGTACACTATACACACGCACACCAACACACGGCCACAAACACACACACACAAATCCCACGCCAACACACAAACACACAAAAGTCCCACACCAGCACACCCAGAGACAGACAGACAGACACAAAAGACAAAGTGAGATAGATCTGACAAGATCTCACATCCTCAGTGAGATAAAGGACTCAATAATAAAACAATGTTTTTGTTGTCAGTTAAAGCTGAGGCAGTCTGTGGTGTAAAGAACCACTCTAATAAAATCTGACAAAAATATTAATCAAGATGATATGACAAGTTATCAACAATCAACTTTTATATTTTTTATGTGTAATGTGTCAATTGCTAAAAAACATTGGCATGACATCATTAGTCAAGAAAACTAATGTCAGCTGTTAAACAAATAACTAGTACATTTTCATGAGTAAACTTTATCTAACACATTCTAGACAAACATTCATGCAGGTCACTGCAGCAAAAGTGAAATCCTGTGTGTGTGTGTTTACCCTCAGTCTTCAGTTCAGCTCGACTGCTGTTGAATCCTCGCATGTTTCTGGCTGAGCAGTTAAATTCCTTCTGCTGGTCATCAGCAGAGAAATCCGTCACATACAGGAGACGTTCTTCAGTTACATCACCATGATACTCAGACACACGCCTGCAAACACACACGTTAGATTTCTAAGCTTTGTGGGGACAGAAACCTTGCATTCTTACATTTTCAAAATTAGTATTTTAGTATTGTCCCCACAATAGTGGAGAAACAAGAACACATAATCAGAGATATGTGTCTGTATTGACACGTGTCATCTGCACGTGTCTGTATTGAGATGTGTCATCTGTACGTGGGTTTAGGTGAGGTAATTCGCGGGTCAGCAAGTTCTTCCACAGTTTGGTTATTGACGGTCCACCAAATCTCTGGTTTGTCTGACTCCAGGTACGGCAGATGCACCCGACAGAAGAGTTTCGCTGTTTCTCCTGAAACACATCGATGGGATGTCAGTCAGTGGCCAGTTCTTGGCCAGTATAAGCCACAGGGTTGATCAGATCAACCAGCGGCTGACAGATCACCATAACAACACCTGATAAAACACTGACACACTCACCCAGAGTCACAGAGTAAAGCTGATCTCTGGCAGGATTCAGAATCACAGGCACCTTACTGCCAACATTAGGAACTGAGAGAGAGAGAGAGAGAGGGGGAGAGAGAGTGGGTGTGTGTGGAGATGAAGACAAGAGAGAAGTGGGGAGGACAGTCTTTTACCAACAGCTCTGATGTGGAGCGAGCGTGTGAAGCTGAGTGTGCGTCCATTCATCTGATATGAAACCACACACGTGTAGAGACCAGCAAAAACCTCCCTCATACTGTATATCACAACATCATCTCCCTTCACCACGATTTCTACTGGAGATGAGAAAATATCAGTGCTGCACATCTACAGAGAGAGAGAGAAACAGAGAGATGAGATGTAATGTCATCTGCCATGTTTTATCATTTCTAAGTTTTCACTCCACACGTGCACACACAGGTTCACACACACACAGTGACTCACGTGGTACCAGGTGACGGAGTGTGTGCTGTTTGGCAGTGTGAGTGTGCGCAGGTCCGGGCAGCTGAGGGTTCGACTGCTCTGCATTGGTACAGACAGGTTTAAATGAGGCCGAGCTCTGATGTCACAGTCCCCATCCCGCTGAATGACCTCCAGCTCTACACCAATCTTCACACACAAGGAGCTGTTGCTGCTCACACACACACACACACACACACACACAGATTTCACCTTCTCCCGTCTGCAAACTTTTTGTGTGTGTTCCATCCATTTGAACACACATTATTAATAATGAACACAAACGAAACTAAAGATGATAGTATTGTCAGTGTTTTGGCTGATAATCGTGTAGTGAAACTCTGATATTGTGATGGTGTATTGTGTATATATCTGATCGTGTGTGTGTGTGTTTACCGCAGCATACAGATGTACAGTCCAGCGTCCTGCGCTGTGGCCGGCTGGATCCAGAGGTATTCCCGCTCTTTGTGCAGTGTGTGTAGCTTCAGGTTTATGGGCTGCTCCAGCTCGTGTGTTTGTGTGTGTCTGTACCACAGCAGAGACAGGCTGCTGTTCTGAGTCTGACTGTAGGTGTAGAGTGTCGGATGAGAGAACAGAGGGCAGTACAACCACGTCACCTCACCCTCATACACCCGAACAGAGTCCTTGCTCCACACACCCCAGTCAATACACTGCACATCTGAAACACACACACTCATAATACTGCACATCTGAAACACACACACTCATAATACTGCACATCTGAAACACACACACTCATAATACTGCACATCTGAAACACACACACTCATAATACTGCACATCTGAAACACACACACACACACACACACATAATACTGCACATCTGAAACACACACACTCATAATACTGCACATCTGAAACACACACACACACACACTCATAATACTGCACATCTGAAACACACACACACACACACACTCATAATACTGCACATCTGAAACACACACACACACACTCATAATACTACACATCTGAAACACACACACACACTCATAATACTGCACATCTGAAACACACACACACACTCATAATACTGCACATCTGAAACAGCACATCTGAAACACACACACACACACATAATACTGCACATCTGAAACACACACACACACTCATAATACTGCACATCTGAAACACACACACTCATAATACTGCACATCTGAAACACACACACACTCATAATACTGCACATCTGAAACACACACACTCACTCATAATACTGCACATCTGAAACACACACACACACACACACATAATACTGCACATCTGAAACACACACACACATAATACTGCACATCTGAAACACACACACACACACACACTCATAATACTGCACATCTGAAACACACACACACACACACACACACACTCATAATACTGCACATCTGAAACACACACACACACACTCATAATACTACACATCTGAAACACACACACACACACTCATAATACTGCACATCTGAAACACACACACTCATAATACTGCACATCTGAAACACACACACTCATAATACTGCACATCTGAAACACACACACACACACATAATACTGCACATCTGAAACACACACACACACTCATAATACTGCACATCTGAAACACACACACACACTCATAATACTGCACATCTGAAACACACACACACTCATAATATTGAACATAACACTAATACTGCAAAACGCTTCTGCTGAGGAAAAGACCCCAAGAATCAATGAAACAATGAAAGTGACTAATTAATAAAGAATAAAATTCTCAAACACAAAAACGCACACACTCTCAAATACACACATCCTGCCCTGCAAATCAATATTCAGTAACTGAACCATCAAATTTATGACAAGAACATGATATTAAAGTTAAAACATTAAACAAGTCGAGTCAATTACATATTAAAATTCACACATCAGCAACTAATGCCTCAATAAAAAAATTAATATCTAAGAGCTCTTTCTCTCATACACACACTCCACATAACCAAAACACATACGCAAACTCAATTTCAGTAAAATAATTAAAGATAAGGTGATTTATATGAGTGTTGTGGTGAAATGCTGAGCCTGCTAATGTCATACTCAGTTTAAATAAATGACTTACCAAATCCAATTGCATATAACACACACACACCTCATTTATATCCTGTATGCAAACACACACAGGCAGCTGAGGTCTAAAACGCTGAGATGGACAGAGCTGGGGGGTGATCCAGGAGGAAAATGGGGGGAAATGTGTGTGTGTGTAATTGGTCTGTCACTTTTCGTCTATAAGGGGATTAGTCTTCCTATTAAGAGTGTCTTAGCACGTGTGCACACACACACAGCTGCAGAACGTTATACATGACCCCTTCTGGAACAATCTGTTTCCCGCCCTGCCGCGAGAAGCATTTTTAATTAACCCCTGTTTCCAGAGGTCCAACCAGCTCATAACTCCATGACACACACGTTACACACACCTGCACACACACACCCACACAAAACTATTATGACATGACAGCATGTACTGTGGGTTACAGCTGCATCTGAAGCCTGTAAACTCACAGGCAGAAAACAGAAATCCTGCACAACATCCGGCCTGCTGACACCCCTTCCTGTGGTTTTCTGAAGGCAGATCTTATCTTTCACTGAAAAATGTCCAACACTTAATAAACCTGCACAGTACATAGTCATCTCTATAGCTCAGCTGAACTGGCTGTGTTTCATTAGATCAAATATCTGTCTGTGACTGACTGTCTGGGCAGTGAGATATCAAGACTCAAAACACAGAGGATTGTGACGTCTTGATTATCTTTAAATCTGAAGAAATTTGTAAAAGTCTCTTCTGAAGAAAACTGAGGCTTTACACATTCTCAGAAAAAAATCACTTGAGCAACATTTTCATTGTGACACTGAGCTGCTCAGACACACACTATTAAACTCTCACACACACCCATAAACCTTCTGAACATTCACACACACACACATACTGACACACACACCCATAAACCTTCTGAACATTCAAACCACACAATAAACCTTCTGAACATTCACACACACACACACCATAAACCTTCTGAACATTCACACACACACACATAAACTTCTGAACATTCACACACCCCACACACAATAAACCTTCTGAACATTCACACACACACACCCATAAACCTTCTGAACATTCACACACACACACACACCCATAAACCTTCTG
>JAZGTH010000080.1:5347500-5362500 GCA_036877525.1 Chromobotia macracanthus | reverse complement strand
AAACATAACATCAATCATAACATCAATCATAACACGAACATAACATGAACATAACACGATCATAACACGAACATAACATAAACATAACATCAATCATAACATCAATCATAACACGAACATAACATAAACATAACATCAATCATAACACGAACATAACATAAACATAACATAAACATAACATGAACATAACACGAACATAACATAAACATAACATAAACATAACATGAACATAACACGAACATAACAGGAACATAACACGAACATAACATGAACATAACAGGAACATAACACGATCATAACACGAACATAACATAAACATAACATCAATCATAACATCAATCATAACATCAATCATAACACGAACATAACATAACATAAACATAACATGAACATAACACGAACATAACACGAACATAACATCAATCATAACACGAACATAACATAAACATAACATAAACATAACATAAACATAACATCAATCATAACACGAACATAACATAAACATAACATCAATCATAACATCAATCATAACACGATCATAACACGATCATAACACGAACATAACATGAACATAACATAAACATAACATGAACATAACATCAATCATAACATAAACATAACATAAACATAACATCAATCATAACACGAACATAACATAACATCAATCATAACATAAACATAACATCAATCATAACATAAACATAACATCAATCATAACACGAACATAACATAAACATAACATAAACATAACATCAATCATAACACGAACATAACATAAACATAACATAAACATAACATCAATCATAACACGAACATAACATAAACATAACATAAACATAACATCAATCATAACACGAACATAACATGAACATAACATAAACATAACATGAACATAACACGAACATAACAGGAACATAACACGAACATAACAGGAACATAACACGAACATAACATCAATCATAACACGAACATAACATGAATCATAACGTGTTTGTCTTCAGATGCTCTTCTGCGTTATTTAGTCTGTTCCCTTTACAGGGTTCGTGTTAATACGTAACATTTGCAAACTGAATAAATATAATGTTACGGATGGCATTGTGTAAGTTTCTCCTCTGATAAGTGGACGTGTCAGTGCATGACAGATCTGTGGGTTCTGCTCACTGTGTGTGTTTGTGAGGGAGCTGTGATTATAATGCTTGTGCACATGTGTGATTTACAGCTGTGGATGTGTCACATTTGTAAATCAGGTTTATTGTGTCAGTATTTCCCCTGCGTTCATTCCTCATGAGTTTCCTGTGACTGCTGCAAACTACTGTGTGTGTGTGTGTGTGTGTGTGTGTGTGTGTGTGTCACAACAGTTCTTGATCCAGCAAACTACTGTAATAAAAACTGTAATCATCCACAGCCTTGTGAAGATACATTTAATTAAACTGCTCATAAAATTCATCTGTAAAGCATCATGTAATCAATCATCATGTAAAGACACAGAGATGTCCAGAAGAAAACAATAAAACTGGAATATTTTTCTACATGTAACAGTGTTGCATTGATCTTATTAAATCAATCTTAAATCTTTACTAACTGGGGATTTGAAATGTAAACCTGTGAGCCGAAATGAGAAATAAGTGAGATTTAGGTGTTGTGCCGTCATGTAAACTGATGACGTGACGGCGCCCCCTGCTGACCGACACGAGAAATGAGTGCCGCGTCAGCGCGATTTCTGCAGGCTGCGCACATTTACAGGCACTTTCACCTCGTTGTGAATCTTTTTTACGTCTCATCCTAAATCCCATGCGAGTTATGAAGCAGAACCGTGAAGATGACCTGCCTCCTCATCCTCACACGTCAGTTTTGTTTGTAGAAGTTAAAAAGCAGCCATCCCACCACGGTTTACTTCACTGCACTGTCAGCTAATCACCAGCAGGTGGCGTGCTGTTTCTATTTCACACATAAACATTGTGTATTATTAATGTATTCAATAAAAGTTTTCGTTCCATCTAAAATTACCTTTTGAGGACTATTTACCTAAAAATAATATCATACAATGATATCATAAGAGTGTATTATTGCAAAACGAATACACAAAAAACCTACAAGTGGGAAAATATGTAATTTAAAATAGATGTTTTGTATATGTACAGCTATACAGCTAATAAATACAACAACGTTGTGTGTGTTATTTGGTATAGAAAAGCAGAAATGTGTCTCAGGAAGCCGGTTCACAAACAGACTGGCTAATTTCAGCTCAGTGTGAGAGGATTTATTTCACATTTCAAGCACGTCAAGGCAAACACATTAAACCCTCTGATGTGAAAGAGAATGAAAGATTCCTCTCTGTATTTAAGCCTGTTGCTCTGTGATTTTATAATTATGTATACTTCACAATATAAACCCTGTCAAAGCAGTCAAATACTCTAAACCTCATTTAACTTCAGAGTCTGAAGACCTCAGAACCATCATCACAGCTAACAGCAAGTGACAGTTTTTTATAAACTGCATTAAAGTAACAAACAAATTAATGAATTTATGACAACTAAAAATATCTGCTTTGTTGCTCTGGAGAAAACATCACGTTCAAATCTGTTTTTAATTTAAAAATGGTTGGTTTTTAAGGACAGGAAGTATTATACATGTCATTAAACACATCTGTGTATTCATAAACCACATACAAGCCCAGACCCTCTCTGATGTAAGAGTGTTAGCAGGGCCTGAAACAGCCTCTACTGAGCAAGTGTTAGAGGTCAAGATCATAAAATATTTGTTCTGGGTGGGAGAAAAACTCTGAACGCAGGCCAGAGTTGAATCATTTTATTTTGAAATGATACTTTCCTCCTGTGGCAGGTTTATTGTTTTATTCAGAACTCTTTACATCATGATTATGAACAAGGTGCAAACATCAGCAAACACAGATTAACTTCTCAGGTCAGAATGGCAATAATCAACAAACATCTCATCTCTATGAATCTTCATTTGTACAGTTGTTCAGCCCCCTCAGTGCTCTCTTGATTTCTCTCACCTTGACTTTGGACCCTGACCTTTGACCCCCACTTGTTAATGCTGGTGCAGCTCCACTAATGGAAGACTTTTAATAAACGCCACCATCAGTGTCTGAGGACAGCTGATTGGGTTCTACATGGATGGATCTGACCAATGAACAGGTAGATCACAGTTAAAGGGGAAGGAACCTGGATGTCAGTGACCAATTAGAGTCAATCACATGCACTGAATCGACAGTGTGGCTATATTCGGAACAGCATACTACCATACTACATTTCTTTTTTGCAGTATTGATCATCTATACTATGCACAGTAAGTAATGTTTATATCTGAATAATCTATGTGCAGTACAACAAGAGCACACCGCCATCCCACAATGCAAAGCACTTGATCTTCTGTTTCTCATGCAGCGAAAGTAATATCAACTTTAAAGTCAAATTAAGTTTTTAAAAACTTTTGACTGTTTATTTTATTTTATTAGATTGTTAAACTTTGATTTAAAAATGCAAAATAATCATTTTTACTTTTTAGATGAAAACTGGAACCACTCACTATACATGCACATAATGAGGTCATGTGACAACAATGCAGCAAACTACATTTTGTTCTGTGTTCACAGTATTTTTAGACAGTAGGCAGTTTACAGTATGTACTGTGCACTAGTATGCTAGCACTCTATTCCGAACACAGCCTGAGGAATGAAACATGAACAGTAGTTAAAGGAAGGCTGTTTGATGCAGGGCAGTTCAGTTTCTGCTAACACACCACGTGTTGTTTTAACGTGGTCGTCCAGTTTATTAGTTAGAGGGCAGTCTGTGCTTTTGGCAGGATAAAATACCCGAATCTCTCAGAAAGTGAAAGATTGAGAGTTTTCAGAAATGAGATGGTCCACAAGCGTACCGTGTAGAAGCACTGAAATGAATCTCAGAGTCACACACTGTATGACATCACTTCCTGTATGACATCCCTGTCCTGTCGGTCCTCTCTCCTCTTTTGATCTTAGCCCCATTCAGATGGGAAGAGTTTGTCAGGACATTTTAAACTGCACGGGGTGAGTCTGTAAAATCACAGAGACTGTCCAGTGACTTCATACCTTCCTAACACACAAGCCTTGTTTAATATTACATCTACTCAATAAAGTCTGAGAGAAACATGAGAGAAACAGCCCTTAGATCCACCTGCAACAGCCTGTGTGAAGAACTTGATTCATTTTCTGGTGATTTATCAGTGACCAACATCCACTTTAAACATCTGAAGAACTTCAGAGACAGTAGAGGTGTTAAAGGAATCACGAGTGGATGGGACACGTCGCTCACGACAGTTCACTTCACACAGGGTGACTGTTAACTGCAGTTCTTTATACTGACTGTTTTCTAGAAGGTAAATGATTCTGTAATCATTACTGGCACATGAACGTGGAGTCCAGAACAATTGCTGAGGGTTCAGATTTGATTCTGAGGCAGATTATGTGATTATCACATGATCCACCTCCCCATATAAAGCTAATCCCATCTGCATGGGGCTTTTAAACACATTCCTCACATGATCACATGTTAAAGGGGTCATATCATGTGATATTAAAGAGGTCTGTGTAGTGGATATTACTCACAATAGAATTAAATAAATCGACAACAACGGCTGGTTCAGAAATGTTCATGAGCTCATTTACATATGGCTGGACACATCTACATATTTACAAGTCTACTCAGTATCCAGTGACATTACCAGTACAGAGGTTAACCAATCAGGTTATACCAGAGACAAACTGAAGTCGTAAAGTACAGCAGCAAAACCAGCCTTGAATCTACAAGTCAGAGTGTGGGAAATGAAATACTAAAACATCTTAGTGTAGCAAACCTCAACTAATGTTTGTGATCTTCAGGCAAAAGTAAATACAATGCTACAGCTACAACAGTGTAGAATGACCCCTTTAGCACAGTTTACAGCCAAATGAGATTAATACAATCTGTCCAATAATATCAAGTGGACTTTTTCTACACCAGTGAGGTCACATGACTGTCAGAGCCAATCAGCAGGGCACAATTTCTAGACCCTTTCCCTTTAGCCAATCAGAGAGCAGACCTCCCCACCCTCCCGCCCCAAATAAAAAAACAGGGCGACGATTGGAGGACACAATCAATAAGAACATTCAATATTAATGATGTGCGTGACGTATAGCAGTAAGTGAAAGTGCTTTTGGCATTCATAAATCAAAGTGTGAGGATCAAACATGGCTTAAAGCTCAGACGGCCAACAGAAACATCCTCGTGCGTCTCCACGACAACGAGACGCCAACAGACTCTCGCCAGACTTTGCATAAAATGTAAAATCATGTCCTGATTTTCAAATATCCCTAAAACAAGAAATCAGCTTTTTTATTTCGTTTGATGTTTGTAGATGCTGAAGTTGCTGTTTGTT
Organism: Chromobotia macracanthus; assembly: GCA_036877525.1. Lineage (NCBI taxonomy): Eukaryota > Metazoa > Chordata > Actinopteri > Cypriniformes > Botiidae > Chromobotia > Chromobotia macracanthus. The sequence goes on along the minus strand of JAZGTH010000080.1, from coordinate 5,357,085 downwards.
TGTTGGGGTGTAAGAAAGCGTTCAGCTCCGGGGTCACAGGGGTGTGTTTACTGTGTGTTTACTATGTTTGTGTTTGTGTGTGTGGCTATGATCCTTCGTGGTCAGTAGAGTCCTGGTTCAGCTCTTTTCTGGTGCCCATAGTGGGAGTCCCTGAGTTTTTCCTGGATCGCTGCTTCTCGTCGATGTCATGCAGCGATGGCTCTTTATACATACACACTACAGGAGAGGAAACATCACAACACTCGAAATAACCAAAACACTAAATACATGTTTATTCAAATCTATATTATTGCAACAACCATAAACAGTCTACAGCTGGACAAATGAGCAGTGTTAATGTAGATCATTAAAAAAACCTTTTATTATTAATAGAATATTGGTGTTTAGCATCAGATTAGTTATAGAAATGACAGATTTATTACTATAATACACAACTGATCATGTGTGTGCAGTTTATCTGTATTTGTGAGGGTCAAATGTTCTCACTAACATAGTGAAATATCATGACAACCAGCTTATGAGACATTTCTGGTCCTCACTAATAAAAAGACTCAAGATCAAGTCAAGTTCTTCTTTAAATCTGATGTCATCATAGGTTTGTGTGAGGGTTAGGTTTAGGGTTGGGGGATAGAAAATATCATTAGCCTGATATAAAATCAATGGAAGTTTATGGCATGATCTCACTGCTACAGTCAAACATGAGTGTGTGTATGTGTGATCTCACCTTCAATGGGTCTGGGCACGAAGTGTGAACAGGGTTTAGTTTTCTTGACACGGTTTCCCTTCATAATGATCCCGTCCTTGTTGAGTCCGAGGAACCAGGCGCGGCCACTCTCGTGTTGTCGGTACAGTGTGGACGAGTAGATCACATAATAATTCTCAAACACACTCTCCTTAAACTTACACTCCACTGTGAACATCTCCTGCAGAGAGAGAGAGAGAGACAGAGAAAGATACAGACACAGAGAGGAAGACAAAGGGAGGGAGAGAGAGAGGCAAAAAGAGAGAGGCAGAGAGACAGAGAGAAAAAGAGAGAGAGGGAGACAGAGAGAGAAAGAGAGAGATACAGAAACAGAGGGAGAGAGACAGACAGAGAGACAGAGGGAGAGAGAGGGAGAGAGACAGACAGAGAGAGAGAGAGGCAGAGAGACATAGGGAGAGGCAGAGAGACAGAGACACAGAGAGAGAGAGAGAGAACAGAGAGAGAGACATACAGACAAAGAGAGAGAAAGAGACAGACAGAGAGAGATGATGTCAAGTAATTGGTTTTAGTAGGAAAGGCAGGTAACAGTTTTCAGGTGTGTGTGTGTGTGTGTGTGTGCCAGTTATTTTTAAGGAGTCATATGCATGCACAGGTGCTGAGGGTGGAGACTGTTGTCAACCAGAGCAGAAATCACCTCATACACACACACACACTTGACACAATTAACATTTATATATGTATATCTATATATAAACAGTGGGTTCAAACCTCTGACACCACTGTGTGAAAATGCTTGTATTTTCATTCTTTATAAATTAAAATACCAGAATATCATTTACAAGTGAAGTAACAGCATCACTGACATTTGAGGATGTTCTCTGCAGAAACATCTGAACATCTGCACACAGGAGTTCACGATCAATCTCACTGATGACCCCAAAATCTAAAATCTGTTAATTAATTTTACATTTTAAAAAAAATCACAAATCTGAAACTTTATTTCCAGATTTAATTAAAAAAATCCCAGATTTTCAACGTAGCCTCAGATGTTGTACCCCACAGCACAGCATGATACACACACACACTGTAAAGGAGATGCCTCAGCATCTCTGACATACTCACACACCACTTTAGCAAATGAAACCCACTAAATACCAGCAGGGAACCACACACAAACACACTCTTCGATCTATAGCACCCGAAACATAAAACCACTGAATACACTCACCGTAATACAGTACACACACACACGTGCCAAACTAACACCAAACAGCTCACACCTCAGCACATAAATAACACCAGCACAACACAGGTCTGACTCAACACTGTATCGGTTTAATTCACCTCTTTCATTTCCTTTCTTACATATACACCTTACCCTGCATCAATAACACACACACAAATACACACGCAGTCAAAGAAACACACTTAACACATGCAAAACAGTCACACTTTGGCAAGTTAATTAACACTCTCACCCCAAAAACAGACCTACATCACACACACAGACACGTGTAATGTTACATAACACTAAATATAAACTTATTAATATGGATTTCTATAAGTTCTGTCTAGATTATACTGTACAAAACACTAGTGAAAAGATAGTGAAAGATAGATCATCTGTTATTGCCCAGCAATAAACACAATAAAACACAAAACCACACCTGCTCACACAATAACAACATACTACAGTAACACAACATCTTCAACAGCCGATCACACACATCAAATATCACACACTGCACTCTGTAAAAACACACAACACAACTGTAACACAGTGACAGTCTGCCCTGCTCTCCAAAAAACACACAATAAAAACACACAACACATCAAAATTCAGTAATAGTACATACCCTGACAAACGCTACAGAGAAAAAGAAAAAAACAGATTCTATAATCACAGAGAACCTCAGATAAATAGACACAAAATACACACACACATACACACAAACATCTGCATGTATTAGCGGTGTAACAATACACCAATGTCACGGTTTTGGAGCCACGGTTGGCTTATACATAACAACAGTACTTGTTTCCCATCTGAAGCTTATATTGGAGACTAATGAATTTTGGGGGCGGGGCTTGTAGGAGTCAAAGAAAGACATTAAAAACTATCTCTGCAGTTTTAGGAGGATTCATTCAATTCAGTGTTTTTGTAGTGTTTTTTTTGCAATATGTTATATATATATATATATATATATTTCAAAGTAGTTCAACAAAGAACTGTGCCTCACAAACCCTCCAGTAAACAAGCTATATGCCTCTGTCATACTGCACATTATTATACTATACACACTTGTTTCCCAGAACAGTGTGCTGCAATCATGTGTTGATTTATATGTAGTTGTTTTTGGAATATACTTGCAGAAATATGTCGGTCATAACTACTTTGCCATTGGTTAAACTTTGTCAATGGTCATGTCAGTGCTTTAAGCTGGTGATTATGGAGTCTGATTTAAATCTCTCTTATGAAAAGTGTCGCTGTATTATGAGTGAGCGGTCATTGTTCCAGTGTCGCACACTTCACTGATTCTCATCATTTTGTCTCAACTCGCTGAAAGTGCAGAAAACTTTAAAACTATCAGCAGCTTTACGCAGCCATCTACATTCAGAAATAAACAAGAACACACTTCTTTACAGATCCCTGCACATGCTCAGGCAGAGAGAGAGCTGATTCACTCACGCCGATTCTGAAATTACACACTGAAAGACATTTATTGATTTGTTGATCAGTGTGGTTTAATTCACAAGTCAAATGTCAAGAAGAACTTTGTTTAGTGAAATAAAGTAATGTAGAGCTGGGTTGGGACAGCATGGGAGGGGGCCGTTGTAAGTATGTCATTAAAGTACTGCGGTCTGTACTGTGGGTGTTATACTGTGATTTTCCGGTTTTAAATATTGGTACACCCCTAGCACGTATACACAAACAAACAGATATACACAGACACACACAGAAAGACACACACTCACACACAGACTGACAGGCAGACACACAACGACAGAAGTGTGGAGTGTTTTCTTACTGAGGAATAGAGGAAACCTTCTCCATTCATGGCCACATAGAGTCCGGCCTTCACACCCTGTATGGCCACCACACGCAGCCCAACCGGGATGAGATTAAATAGAGCTGAAACACACACACACACAACATGTTCACTGCTCAGACACTTAACACAGCTCTCAGTTAACTATCAACTGTACCTCTTATATTTCTAACAATAAAAACATTTCATCAACTTCAATCAGAAATAAAAACAGACACAAATGAAAGGGCTGTAATACAGTAAGAGTGTGGGGTGTCTACATGTGTTTGTGTCTGTGTGTGCATACTCTATGGAAGCATATTAATGCAGATCTTTTCTCTTTACAAGCCCACTTTCACTGTTCAGTAATGTACTGCCTCATTGTACACGTTTCTGTTTGAGCCACTGGGGTTGACAGAACTACAGCTAGCTAACTGTGCTAAGTATGCACAACAGGACGGGATGTGACGTCACTTGCTGTGCTCTGTGGTCATTCATGTGGTGTGAGACTCAGGATTGAGTGTCTGTAACTGTAAGTATGATCAGTAATAACAGTGATGGCGGCTAACCCTCTCAAACACCATCATTACAATTACCTGTAACAGCTGAACAAACAAACTGTGACTGTACATTTCAGAAGAATTGTGTTACTGTAGCTTGTTAAGTCATCCAGTTTTTGGTATTTTGTTGGCAGCTGCCTATTATTCTAAATAAAATCTTTTATTGTTGAACTTTGTAATTTTTAATTAAAATATCATATTCCAAATCTGGGAAATATGAGGCAATGTTCCTCAAATCAACATGAAATTAAAATTTTAATATACCTCACCAGCTTTTTATAAACTTTTCACAGTATTGTTATTAAAGAAAATCTTTGTCTTGTGATTTTATTTTAAATAACATCTTTCCTCTTTAGATGACATCACAACGACCTCTTACATTTATCCCCTTCCCTCCAATCATCTGACTCCATCCTGGATTGCAAAACCTGCTTCCCTTTTCCAATTGATTCCTGATCAAGCTCCACCCTACATTTCTCTCAGGGGTTGTGTTGGACCTGATAACATGTCAGAGTGAGAAAGTAAAATGCATTATGAATTTTGAATCTCTCGTGTACGATTTAGGATTCACTACACAGCGGATTGTGTCACTTGTGTTACACAAAGACTTGCTGTCGAAGCCGGTTGGACTCATTAACATGAGCTGTGTGTATAAGAAGGAAGGCCGTGACATTCCAAAACATCTCACAGAAGATTCAGAGCTTGAGTGGGAGACCTTCAGAGAGACTGAGAGAGAGATGTAATGTGTGAAAATCCTGAGAAAAACATCTGAAGTGTGGTGAGGAGATGAGCTCATGAAGTGTGTGTGTGTCTGAGCTCAGAACAGCATATGCAGATCTGAAAAATACACACAAGCTGTGAATCCAGGCGAGATCACACACATCTGGATCATGATATTAGTGTTGTGACTAGCATCAATGATTTTGGAGTGAAATGTGACATTGATGTGTTTTCATTAAATTCCCTATGTGAAAGCAAACGGGTAAATGAACTACAGCAGTAAATCCACTGGGAACATCCTCCTAATCATCTAACCTTCTTCTGTGTCCTGTTATGATCCAGAACTTATCAGTTTCTGTCACAGAGGACATGAGGAACAGAGAGAGAGAGAGGGGGAGAGAGAGAGAGGGAGAGCGAGAGACTCACTGTAGTCACTGTTCTCATCTTTGGTTCCACTGACGGTTCCATCGGGCATCATCTGTAGGTAGAAGCCCTGCTCACTGAAGAGTCGGGTCACTATTCCCTTCAGCTGGGGCTCTGAAACACACACACAAATCAACTCCTTAACTTCACTGAAGAAGCTTCTCCTCAAACACCATCTCTGCCTGTACCGGGTCTGTGAGATGCTTTAGGCTTGTCTGTAAATGAAGTTCATGTTGCATTACGGGTTCTCCACACCAGTGAAACACCTCCAGAACCAACAAGTTTGATGTGGAAACTGAAAAGCTTCTCATATGACATTACAATTTTAAACCCATTTTAAAAACGTTCACAAATTACACATACAAAACGTGGCAGCTTACAGACACACACAAACAAGCATGAGTTTTACACTGATATAGCAGGACAGATTATACCCGCATCTGTCCTGTCACAGAGAATGAAAGTCTCCTGTCATATAGCCAAACTCCATGTGACTAAACCGCAGGTGAGAACCAATTAAAAGGTGCTAATGGTTTAAGTAAGCTGTTAATTACTGCAGTAAACAGACACCCTGTCAGGCTGAATCTGGTTTCTTCTGCTGTCTCACACCCAGCATCACATATAGTTGTGTGTTAACAGCTTAACACAAAAACCTCTCTGATACACACACTGACCTACAGCAGAAGTAATATACTGAATAAACATTGATTAATAACACCAACAAACATTGTGACATCATACACATTAAAACACGTCATTTATGGCTGCTAATATTTCCATTTTCAGTTTTTATTTGATATTGACACACGTTATGCAGGTTTGTTTCATTTAGAAGTGGTCACCTCTGTGTCCTCTATAGAGCTTCATATGGTTTACAAGGTTTGGGTCCAAAAGGCATTCAGTGTTTGAAACTAACTTACATGATTGTACTCCCTCTGAAGTGCCCTCAAAAGTGTGGTTGTATGAGAGATCCAGAGAGAGAGAGAGAGAGATCCAGAGAGAGAGATCCAGAGAGAGAGAGAGAGATCCAGAGAGAGAGATCCAGAGAGAGAGAGAGATCCAGAGAGAGAGAGAGAGATCCAGAGAGAGATCCAGAGAGAGAGAGAGAGATCCAGAGAGAAGAGAGAGAGAGAGATCCAGAGAGAGAGATCCAGAGAGAGAGAGAGAGATCCAGAGAGAGAGAGAGATCCAGAGAGAGAGAGAGATCCAGAGAGAGATCCAGAGAGAGAGAGAGGGGTGAATGAACTGACCTGGTTTCCGGCGCGTCTTCTCCCGCTGCCGTTTTTTGCCGCTGCAGAATCGCACTTTACCGAACAGTCCGAGCAGGTGACGCTCGCACAGGGACCCTCGCGCCGCGGGCTCTTTACCGGGGCTCGAGCGGCGCTTACCGGACGCCGCGCGCTCGCCATTAGACTCGCGCGCCTGCCGCTTCTGTCGAATGAGCGAGCTGGCGATCGCCGCGGCCATCGCACGCGTCGACGGGGGGACGATTGTGGACCGGGTTCAGCGGGTGAGAGAGACTAACGCGACGCGATGACGACGCTTCACATTACCGGCTCACAGTCGGTGTACAGGCGCGGAAAACGCTGAAGAGTTAGAGAAGTGCGCAGACTGAGCCCATAACCAAACACAGACCCTCAACACAAAGCGAGGACACAGTCACATCCACACTGAACCGTGCAGCTGCTCAGCTTCTCATAATGCATCCTGCATGTGCATTTAAAGAGCCTCGTCCCATCACCAACATCTGCCCGCGGTCCAGCGTCAGCAGACATCTCAGAGGCTTCGAGGATCAAAGACATCCAGCAGTCTGAATCCTTTTAAAGATGTGTTGTGACTCCAGCAGTCCGCATGAAGAGAGACGGGAGGGTGAGAGATGAAGAGAGAGTGTGGTGGGAGAGAAGAACAGGGACTGAACTGAGAACAGAGGGAGCAGGTCAAATCAACAGCTTCCCTCAAATACTAATCCTAAACCATTCTGTTGAACTGAAAGTCACAAACCCGACACTGTATTTTACACAAGCATACACACTTCATGTCTCAACTGTCCCAAAACTCAGTTTCTGTAATGCACATTTATTTACCGTTGTATTCTAAAATGTTTCTTCTATTAAAATGCTTTAGCAACATACAATTGTGATAAGTGCTACAGAAATATATGGTCACATTGCGTCCCAAATAAAAAAACCAACTTCAGATCCAATGTAACCGTTCAGACCGAAAAGCATTTCAGAACATCTACATTTTATTTGACCTTTATTTGAAAATGACATTTTGTAGCTTCACATCTTGTGCTCTTGTAGTGATTTGTGTTATCCCTTATGGATAACCTGTGAGTCTGGGTCTCTGACGGACGGCTCATGGGTTCGGGCTCTGACGGACGGCTCATGGGTTTCGGGCTCTGACGGACGGCTCATGGGCTCGGGTTCTCTGATGATGGATGGCTCATGGGTCCGGCTTTGATGAGCGGCTCATGGGTTCGGTCTCTGACGGACAGCTCATGGGTTCGGTCTCTGACGGACGGCTCATGGGTTTCGGTCTCTGACAGACGGCTCATGGGTTCGGCCCTGATGGTTCGGGCTCTGACGGACGGCTCATGGGTTCGGTCTCTGATGACATGGCTCATGGGTTCGGTCTCTGACGGACGGCTCATGGGTTCGGTCTCTGACAGACGGCTCATGGGTTCGGTCTCTGACGGACGGCTCATGGGTTCGGTCTCTGACGGACGGCTCATGGGTTCGGGCTCTGACGGACGGCTCATGGGTTCGGGCTCTGACGGACGGCTCATGGGTTCGGTCTCTGACGGACGGCTCATGGGTTCGGTCTCTGACGGACGGCTCATGGGTTCGGGCTCTGACGGACGGCTCATGGGTTCGGTCTCTGACGGACGGCTCATGGGTTCGGTCTCTGATGGATGGCTCATGGATCCGGTCTTTGATGAGCGGCTCATGGGTTCGGTCTCTGACGGACAGCTCATGGGTTCGGTCTCTGACGGACGGCTCATGGGTTCGGTCTCTGACGGACGGCTCATGGGTTCGGCCCTCTCTGACGGATGGCTCATGGGTTCCGGTCTTTGACGAACGGCTCATGGGTTCGGTCTCTGACGGACGGCTCATGGGTTCGGTCTCTGACGGACGGCTCATGGGTTCGGTCTCTGACGGACGGCTCATGGGTTCGGTCTCTGATGGATGGCTCATGGGTCCGGTCTTTGATGAGCGGCTCATGGGTTCGGTCTCTGATGGATGGCTCATGGGTCCGGTCTTTGATGAGCAGCTCATGTGTCCGGTCTTTGACAGATACCCCGTGGGTTGGGTCTCTGATGGAAGGCAGTGATTAAGTGGGTGCTGACTCAGGTATCAATAGTGTGGAATACACAGCGCAGGCAGGTGCTGAGAGATGCTTTCTGAAGTCTCTCCAGTAAAGAGGCCAATCACTGTGACCCAGATACATCACTCAACCTTCATCACAACACTGATTATTTTATCACAGAGAGAGAGAGAGAGAATATCTATCTATAGTCTCCGCTGAGTAGGCCAGTAGTACTTGTGCACACGAAATCTCTCTCACATGTTTGTACCACTATCTTTGTGAAGACATTCATTGACACACTTTACTCTCTTTGTCCTCACACTGCTGAACTAACTGCTCACACAGATCCTCACAAAGATTTGTTTGCCCTCTAAAACAACTTGAAACAGAGCCTGAGAAGTGACTGATGTAGCTTGCGCTATACAGGCAGTCACACATGCCTGCTGTTGTTGTTAACATGGGGTGGCTATAAATGCAGTCTTGCACCTCTCTCATCCATCAGAACCAGCTCCACAAATAAGCACTACAGAGGGAACATAATTAATGTTTCATGTGAGCGTGTATGTCATCGTTTATTCTGAGACCCTGCATCATTTATGAACAGAAAACCATCTTTAAACCTCTCAAAATAACAAACACACAACAAGATGTCTGAAGAGACACTGACGACGAACATTCACTCAAACAGCTGCACACTGCCAGAACAAAACCCAGATGACCAGAGCAGGTCTGCAGCACAGCTCACCCTTTGCATGCTGGGAAATTATTTGCATCTCGTGTCAATAACAGAATTCTTGCTCTTTGTTTCATGCATAATGCAGTGCCCTTTATAACAACAGTG
>JAZGTH010000080.1:5297500-5342500 GCA_036877525.1 Chromobotia macracanthus | reverse complement strand
TGCCAGTACAGTATCATTCATGAAAATGTGTGTCACGTCTGATACTTCTGTTAAAGATTCTAGTTTTAGTGTAGACATTTAAAGTAAATTCAAAGAATAATCTTTTAATTTTAAAGAATAATCAATTCTTATATTCAGATTATTAGTCAGTCAGCTACTGTCCATATGGGACCGATGACTTTGTTCAGATATTAGGTTACATCTTCACACAGCAGACAGCTAGACTTACATTTTAAAGTGTTTTCTGTGTTTTTCTCCTTCACTGAGCAATTACCATGTGAGGAAATATTTGCCTCCGGACTTAAAATGAGAAAACACAGCTGTACACACACAGATAATCACATGCACTACAGATCAGTTAATAACATGCTGAGTGATCATAACATGATAACATGTCCTGTCAGCGAGCACAGAGCTCAATAACACGTCACAGTGCGAGAGATCAGCTCTCTTTAGCAGCATAAAGACCACCATATCATAAACAGAGTATACACATGATGGGTGATACCAAGAGGACAACTGTGTGTGTGGAGGGGGGAGGGCTGATGTTACAGGGTGGAAGAGTGGTGTGAGAAACACGAGAGTGGAATTGATATGTTTATTGGTGTATTTTTATACAGTGTTGAGCTTCTTTACAGCTGCTAGAGTACAAACACACACACAGACACAAAATATTCCCTCTTCATCATTATCTGAGTTTGACTTGTTGTGTTCATGTTTAATGGCATTATCACACAAACAGGCAGATGGATCTTAAATCTAAACCAAACAGTGATAACAGTCCTCACAGTCTGTAAAGAACATGTCTGATTAATCGCTGTTAACCTCACAGTCTGTAAAGAACATGTCTGATGAATCCCTGTTAACCTCACAGTCTGTAAAGAACATGTCTGATGAATCCCTGTTAACCTCACAGTCTGTAAAGAACATGTCTGATGAATCCCTGTTAACCTCACAGTCTGTAAAGAACATGTCTGATGAATCCCTGTTAACCTCACAGTCTGTAAAGAACATGTCTGATGAATCCCTGTTAACCTCACAGTCTGTAAGGTTAACCTGATTCAATCCCTGTTAACCTCACAGTCTGTAAAGAACATGTCTGAGAGTCCCTGTACCTACAGTCTGTAAAGAACACTGATGAACCTTTAACCCACGACTGTAGAGGACTGTCCCGACAATCCTGTTAACCTCACACGACTGTAAAGGACATGTCCGACTAATTGCTTTAACCTCACAGTGCTGTAAAGAACTGTCTAATTAATCACTTTAACCTCACAGTCTGTAAAGGACATGTCTGATAATCCTGTTAACAACTCACAGTCTGGAAAGAACATGTCTGATGAATCCCTGTTAACCTCACAGTCTGGAAAGAACATGTCTGATGAATCCCTGTTAACCTCACAGTCTGTAAGGTTAACCCTAACTTCAGGTTCACACTCACACTGCTTAACACACTTACACTGACTGTAGAGAGACTGACTCGACACTCACACTGCTTAACACACTTACACTGACTGTAGAGGGACTGACTCGACACTCACACTGCTTAACACACTTACACTGACTGTAGAGGACTGACCCGACACTCACACTGCTTAACACACTTACACTGACTGTAGAGAGACTGACCCGACACTCACACTGCTTAACACACTTACACTGACTGTAGAGGACTGACCCGACACTCACACTGCTTAACACACTTACACTGACTGTAGAGGGACTGACCCGACACTCACACTGCTTAACACACTTACACTGACTGTAGAGAGACTGACCCGACACTCACACTGCTTAACACACTTACACTGACTGTAGAGAGACTGACCCGACACTCACACTGCTTAACACACTTACACTGACTGTAGAGGACTGACCCGACACTCACACTGCTTAACACACTTACACTGACTGTAGAGGGACTGACCCGACACTCACACTGCTTAACACACTTACACTGACTGTAGAGGGACTGACCCGACACTCACACTGCTTAACACACTTACACTGACTGTAGAGGGACTGACCCGACACTCACACTGCTTAACACACTTACACTGACTGTAGAGAGACTGACCCGACACTCACACTGCTTAACACACTTACACTTACTGTAGAGAGACTGACCCGACACTCACACTGCTTAACACACTTACACTTACTGTAGAGGGACTGACCCGACACTCACACTGCTTAACACACTTACACTGACTGTAGAGAGACTGACCCGACACTCACACTGCTTAACACACTTACACTGACTGTAGAGAGACTGACCCGACACTCACACTGCTTAACACACTTACACTGACTGTAGAGAGACTGACCCGACACTCACACTGCTTAACACACTTACACTGACTGTAGAGAGACTGACCCGACACTCACACTGCTTAACACACTTACACTGACTGTAGAGAGACTGACCCGACACTCACACTGCTTAACACACTTACACTGACTGTAGAGGGACTGACCCGACACTCACACTGCTTAACACACTTACACTGACTGTAGAGGGACTGACCCGACACTCACACTGCTTAACACACTTACACTGACTGTAGAGGGACTGACCCGACACTCACACTGCTTAACACACTTACACTGACTGTAGAGGGACTGAGCCGACACTCACACTGCTTAACACACTTACACTGACTGCAGAGGGACTGAGCCGACACTCACACTGCTTAACACACTCACACTGACTGTAGAGAGACTGACCCGACACTCACACTGCTTAACACACTCACACTGACTGTAGAGAGACTGACCCGACACTCACACTGCTTAACACACTTACACTGACTGTAGAGAGACTGACCCGACACTCACACTGCTTAACACACTTACACTGACTGTAGAGAGACTGACCCGACACTCACACTGCTTAACACACTCACACTGACTGTAGAGAGACTGACCCGACACTCACACTGCTTAACACACTTACACTGACTGTAGAGAGACTGACCCGACACTCACACTGCTTAACACACTTACACTGACTGTAGAGGAGACTGACCCGACACTCACACTGCTTAACACACTTACACTGACTGTAGAGAGACTGACCCGACACTCACACTGCTTAACACACTTACACTGACTGTAGAGGGACTGACCCGACACTCACACTGCTTAACACACTTACACTGACTGTAGAGGGACTGACCCGACACTCACACTGCTTAACACACTTACACTGACTGTAGAGGGACTGACCCGACACTCACACTGCTTAACACACTTACACTGACTGTAGAGGGACTGACCCGACACTCACACTGCTTAACACACTTACACTGACTGTAGAGGACTGACCCGACACTCACACTGCTTAACACACTTACACTGACTGTAGAGGGACTGACCCGACACTCACACTGCTTAACACACTTACACTGACTGTAGAGGGACTGACCCGACACTCACACTGCTTAACACACTTACACTGACTGTAGAGGGACTGACCCGACACTCACACTGCTTAACACACTTACACTGACTGTAGAGGAGACTGACCCGACACTCACACTGCTTAACACACTTACACTGACTGTAGAGGGACTGACCCGACACTCACACTGCTTAACACACTCACACTGACTGTAGAGGACTGACCCGACACTCACACTGCTTAACACACTTACACTGACTGTAGAGGGACTGACCCGACACTCACACTGCTTAACACACTTACACTGACTGTAGAGAGACTGACCCGACACTCACACTGCTTAACACACTTACACTGACTGTAGAGAGACTGACCCGACACTCACACTGCTTAACACACTCACACTGACTGTAGAGAGACTGACCCGACACTCACACTGCTTAACACACTTACACTGACTGTAGAGAGACTGACCCGACACTCACACTGCTTAACACACTTACACTGACTGTAGAGAGACTGACCCGACACTCACACTGCTTAACACACTTACACTGACTGTAGAGGGACTGACCCGACACTCACACTGCTTAACACACTTACACTGACTGTAGAGGGACTGACCCGACACTCACACTGCTTAACACACTTACACTGACTGTAGAGAGACTGACCCGACACTCACACTGCTTAACACACTTACACTGACTGTAGAGAGACTGACCCGACACTCACACTGCTTAACACACTTACACTGACTGTAGAGAGACTGACCCGACACTCACACTGCTTAACACACTTACACTGACTGTAGAGAGACTGACCCGACACTCACACTGCTTAACACACTTACACTGACTGTAGAGGGACTGACCCGACACTCACACTGCTTAACACACTTACACTGACTGTAGAGGGACTGACCCGACACTCACACTGCTTAACACACTTACACTGACTGTAGAGAGACTGACCCGACACTCACACTGCTTAACACACTCACACTGACTGTAGAGAGACTGACCCGACACTCACACTGCTTAACACACTTACACTGACTGTAGAGAGACTGACCCGACACTCACACTGCTTAACACACTCACACTGACTGTAGAGAGACTGACCCGACACTCACACTGCTTAACACACTTATACTGACTGTAGAGAGACTGACCCGACACTCACACTGCTTAACACACTTATACTGACTGTAGAGAGACTGACCAGGTTCAGTGTTGATGATCTTCACTGGTCCTTCAGCTTCCTCTTCATCCTCTCCTTTACTATTGTGAGACAACAGACGACGAAACAGACTACAGTATCGAGTCATTACTCACACACACATGTGCTGTCTGTCTGTCCTGATTCTGTTTGTGTTTTAAACTGCACCGGTCAGACCTGTAGTGTATGTGTGATCTGGAGTAATATGTGTTTCAGTTTAAAGTGAGTCCCTAGCTTTCTCTCTCTCTTTCTCTCTCTCTGTGTATGTAAAACATCTACATGCTCATCGAATGAGTGTGTGTCCATGTGCCTCTGATATTTGCCTGTGCAAATGTATGTGTTGGAGGAGGTGTGTCTGTCTGTAACAGAGACGCATGTCATGCCGAGTTAATGTATGTGAGTGTGTGGGGAGTTGAAATGGAAAATAGTTTATTACACACTGCACTGTATATATTGTATACTGCCTATTATTTTTTAAAACAGTATGTAAAGCAGTATGCAGTGAAGTGGTTTGCTACTTGGTTGTCACACACACCAACCATAATCCATTATAAACAATTAGGTGTGCATGTAATTGACACTGCAGTGAGAAACTGTGTCTGTGTTTCCCGCATGCGTAACAAAGTCTATTCAGAGAGTGTAAGTTAGTGTTACTGAGAGTGCAGCTATTTATAATGCTGTTTACAGACAGAAAGTGCTGCGCTTAGGGATTCTTTTATAACACACATATACTCACACTCATACACACACAAATAAACACACACACAGGAGAAGTGAAGTAATGCTCTCTTTAGCTCCATCCTAGAAATCAATTTGACATAAACAATGTTCTTTCAACATTTTTCATTTTTACAATATAATGTTTTCTTTTCTCATCTGTCTGCTGTAAATTTCTCTGAAGGTTTGTTAGTCTTGTTATATGGCGCCCCCTACTGTTAGAATCCAACAGACCCCCATTACAGCAAAACTAAATGCAGTCCAATCCCAAAACATCTTTATTAAAACTCCAGAACTCTCTCAAACGAGACGAATCTTAAAACTACATAATTTAACTGAAGATGCACACAAATACACAACACATTCTGTCACTGAAAGTGTATATACATCATTGTCTGAACTTATCTCAGTGTGATGTGCCATTTAAGTGTTTGGGAAACAATTTCCTTTCCTTTTAAAATGAGAGAAACCAGCATATACTTTACTGATAAAATGAGCTACTCATGTAAATTAACTTTGTTGGACATAATTATTGTTCATTCAGAAGTAACAGGCTCTGATTATTTTTCGGGCATAACTCAGAGTGCCTCTATCAAAACATCTCTCATTAATTAACGTCACTAACTCAGCAAAATCTGGTCAATCCAGGGACGTGATCAAGATAAACATCTGACTTTGTGTTCCAGGCAAATAAGACATAAGAGTGAGGAACTGATGTACAATTATCATGTGTAAAAGAAAACCAAGAAAGAAGATCATAATAATAATATGTTACAGGATGTATTTGCATTGATTCACTCATCAGAGAAAGAGAGAGAAAGGTGTGTGTGTTATGTGTGTGTGAAAGAGACGGTGTGTGTGAGATGATGTTTAACTTTGTTGTCTTGTTGTCTTAGAGTCAGAGCCAAAATCAATTGCAGAATCACCCGCATGTATCTCAGATTACACACACACACAAACCTACACACACACTGTCTGACTGCCGCCCAATATATTGACCTCCATGATACAACTGCAGCTGCCATCAAAGCTTTTTTATGTCCTCATACAGCATGTGCGTGTGTGTGTGTTAGTTGAGTCTACATCTACTTTAAATCAAAACTCAGATCAGTTTTATTTCTTCACATATAAAAGTGTAAATTATAGTTTCATCAGTCTAACTGCAAATCAGATGTGTATCAGACTTACAAAATATAATGAATACAGTGTTGACTGAATGCACAGATGATATAGGGTTACTGTACTCTGTATCAATAAAGATATAAACACTATATCTGAACTATAGTACAGTCCTTGCTGCTTTTATAACGGTTACAGATTATAGACAAATGAAACACTGTTTTATTTTGTGATTTCACATTTTGCAAAAGGAAGTCAAATGATCTGATTAAAACTTAACAGCTCTAACAGATGCCACTTGGTTTGGTTTGGCATTTTGTTATCTAATGTCATGACTTTTAGCCTGTGTTCAGTGTGTCCTAAGTGTCCAAATGCTTGCTGGGTCCCTGTATGTACTGCATACAAACATAAAGTCACATATATCAGTTTTAGAAGAGCTCTGATTATCCAGAGCTATTTATTAGTACTGGATACTGGACCATATGATAGACCATCAACACACACACACACGGCCTCAGTAACTACACTGAGATGTGTTTGATGCTCCTGCAGGTAAAATCACATCTCACACACTCTTAGGTGCAGTGTAGTCTGAAACATTGCACATCTTGAATGCTGATGACTGTAACAGAAGCATTATCAATGTTAACACAGACACATACACACAATATACAATCTATACATGCCCTCTGATCAATAAGCACTGATACCTCTGAGACAAAAACAAACATGCACAGAACACACAACACAAATCCACACACACAATATGATGCGCACAGGTGTCCTCACATGTGAGGAAAGCAGACATATGTGAAGCGGCCCGTCACACACACACAGCTGAAGGCTAGAGATGAAGAGCAGCCAGAGCCCCAACAGAGATTTCTGCTGCATCAGACTGTCTAAACCTCCGCAGAGCGTCAGACCGACATCAGACGAGCATCATACATGTGCAGACAGACATACATCAGCACCCCACCCCAGAGCCGCCACAGGACAGCTGAGTACCGCAGTACACACACACACCCGAACACACACACACACACACCCGAACACACACACACACACACCGAACACACACACACACACACACACACACACTCACACACACACACACACTCACACACACACACACACTCACACACACACACACACTCGCATCATTTCCGTGCTCACCGACACTCTTGTCTTTGGTCTCCATCTTCCGCGGCGCTGCTGTCGGTCACGGAGAATGAAGATGACGGTGAGGAAGACGCGGTGTCGCTTCGGTTCGGTCCGGTCGTCCCGCTGCGCTGCGCACGGGCGCGACTCTCGAGCGAGAGCAGCAGCTGATGGTCGCTTCTGAACCCGCGGCTCTCACGCGCTGGGCGCGGTCACGGTGTGCGCGTGTCCGGTCGGTGAGGCTGTGAGTGTCGGACCGCGGGCTCGTGCATCACCTGCGTCGTTCCGCGCGCCGTTCACGGAGCTGCCGCAGCTCCGCCGCTACCAGACTCACGGCGTGACGTCATGTGCGACTTCTTCAAAACTTCTCCAGCAGAGCTGATGAGACGGACAGCAGAGCCTCTTAACCGCGTTATCTGATGTTATCTGATGTTGTTATCTGATGTTATCTGACGTTATCTGATGTTATCTGAGTTATCTGATGTTATCTGATGTTATCTGATGTTGTTATCTGATGTTATCTGATGTTATCTGATGTTGTTATCTGATGTTATCTGATGTTGTTATCTGATGTTATCTGATGTTGTTATCTGATGTTATCTGATGTTATCTGATGTTTTTATCTGATGTTATCTGATGTTGTTATCTGATGTTGTTATCTGATGTTTTCTGATGTTATCTGATGTTATCTGATGTTGTTATCTGATGTTATCTGATGTTGTTATCTGATGTTATCTGATGTTGTTATCTGATGTTATCTGATGTTATCTGATGTTGTTATCTGATGTTGTTATCTGATGTTGTTATCTGATGTTTTCTGATGTTATCTGATGTTATCTGATGTTGTTATCTGATGTTATCTGATGTTGTTATCTGATGTTTTCTGATGTTATCTGATGTTATCTGATGTTGTTATCTGATGTTATCTGATGTTGTTATCTGATGTTATCTGATGTTGTTATCTGATGTTATCTGATGACACAACACGAAACGTTGATATATACGGAGTGCATTATAAACCCACACAGACACCAGCGACAGAGATCCTGTTCGAAATGTAAGAGTTTGCTGTTGTCTACTATTGAGCTTTCTTTAAAGCCAACATGTTTAATCTGCTAACCAGCTACCGACCCTCTCTCTCTCTCTCTCTCTCTCTGTCTGTCTCTGTCTCTCTCTCTCTCTGTCTCTCTCTCTCTGTCTGTCTCTCTCTCTCTCTGTCTGTCTGTCTCTCTCACTCTGTCTCTCTCTCTCACTCCATCTGTCTCTCTCTCTCTCTCACTCCATCTCTCTCTGTCTCTCTCTCACTCCATCTCTCTCTGTCTCTGTATCTCTCTCTCTCACTCTGTCTCTCTCTCACACACACAACAGTGGGCCGGTCGCAGGTGGGCAGACAGGTGCTTAGGCGACAGGAAACAAAAATAACCTGGCAAGGACTTCACAAGCTCAGACACACCTAAAATCAAGCTAGATTATTCTGGTATGTAGCTGTTTAAGCAAAACTTACTTCCAAAGGTGAGCAAGAAGTCACAAGTTTAAAACTACACCATCCCTCAGGTCAGCAAACACAACAGCAGCCCTCAGCATTTATACACACAGCTTATCTGTCTTCCTAAGCGACGCTTTAGAAAGATTCGTCCTATTGTGCAGTTACACTTCTCAGCATTAACCTTAAACACTCTCTCTCTGTGCCTGCACATCTGCTGATTGCTGCCTGTCCACACACGCTGAAACTAATATTAGACGCAGAGCAAAACTTCATCCAGATCTTTCTGTTCAGGATCTGTTCAGTGATCAGCAGTATATGAACACTGACAGCACTGGAGTCTCATCTGTGGGTTTTCTGACACCTGACGATGCTCCTTCACTACAGGAAGTGATGTAAGCACGAGGAGACAGTACATTTTAATTCTGTGCAGCTTTATTTACCAAACACAAGTTGAAAATGCAATGCAGTATCTGTAGCACGTGATCTGTGTCTAAACTCCTGCTGGCATGTTTATCAAGCATATGTGTAAACATAGAACACGTGTTATACAGCTAACATGTACATACAGTTCTGATATGAACAGATATACACAACATCAGTCAGCAAAAACAACTCAACATCTGTTTCTCTTCCTGATTCAGATACAAAGAGAAACACAGAAGGGTTGCAAAAGAGTCCTTAAAATTACCTTCAGCAGAATAAAAACAATCCATTAGTTGATATCAGTGATAAGGCTTTATGATTGGTCCCTGTAGAGCTTAAAGGTTCTTGTTTGGTCAGTTCTGATATGTCACTTCCACCAATGACATGCCAAGATCTGCATGTGTTAATAAATAAAAGAGTGCACACCATATGATTGGCTGATGCCCATAATCGTCTCATTCGATTGGTCTAAGCCAGCGTTTCAGCAGAATGTACACGGTATCAATACACATCTCATTTCACATAATAATCAAAGCACTCTGTAAAATAAGTAGCAAAACAGAAATTATTCAACACGCCTAACACATTCAGCAGCATATACATATGAAATGACAAGGAAATAAAGTTTTTTGTTTTGATTTTTTGTTCCAAAAGGGGTGAATCTCTAAAAACTTATTTAAAGGTCTATTTTTAGAACCATTAAGACGTCTTTTAAGCCCAATCTTCCTCCCATCTATCATTTTTATTTTGTCATGTTATTGAAACAAAAAAATCATGTAACAAAAAATATTTATACATTGTAGGATTTGTTAAAACAACTTTAAATTAAAAACTGCTTTGGACAGAACTGATGAGAATTTGTAGTGAAAATGCGCACAAATAACACAAATGCACAATGCAAAACAATCTTAATAGTCCTAAAACAGGACTGAAACTTCAGATGTGTATAATTGTGTTCTTGAGATCGTAGGGCATCACCTACACAACATCTATTCAGTGTGAGTTTGAAACAATGGCATGGTACAATGGTATTCAATGGTACACTTGAACAATGATATTCAAGTGTATCTGTGAAACAATGGCATCTAAAACAGTGTGTCTGCATTATAACAGTGTAATTACACAAATAAAGCAACAGTGTATACACACATTCTGTCTAATTGCACTTCTGGATGGACAGATAGGCTTCCTGTCTTCCTCCTAAGGATCCGTCAGTCTCTTTCTCTGTCCACACAGGGGAGGAACAGATAAGCAAACGATTTTATCTGGCGGCAATGAAGCGGGATCACATCTGTTTCTTACATCATACACATACAGTAGCGTCAGACTTGTGTTGTGATGCACCACTGCATGTTTGTGGCTTCCCGCTTCTGGGAAATAATGAAACCAGAAAAATATATAGTCCGCACCCAATCAAAGGTCAGGGAGCGAGTGAGAGCGCGGCTTCAGAAGAACTTGTCATCGATGCGGAAGTGAGGTCGTGTGACATCGTCCGGGTTGATGAAAACAGAGATGGATTTCCCAGGATTCTCTGTGACTAGCTGCTGAAGTTTCTTGGCTAGTCTGTCATCTGGTTGTTGGTCAGCACTGTGGTCAGACAGTGGAGATGACAGGTTCGAACCTCCACCACGCCACTGCAGCTCAAGAGTGAGGCGCGATGCAGCTTTAGCGTGCTCAATGGCACTGCGTAGATGTTCCACAGGGTCGGTGCGTACGGACGACAGCTTGCGCGCATGCAGCATGGATGTGTCGTCGCTCAAATGCTCAAACATGTTGCACTGTGGGATGAAGTAATTGGGGCAGGTTTTATTCACCAGACAGTGCTGCAAGTCATCAATCAAGCCCAGCAGGAAGTGGGCGGAATACTCTTCCTGTCCCAGGTAGGTGTGCGGCAGGCGGTCGCAGGCCCAGAGCATTAATGAGCGCAGGTGATACGGGCTGATGGCTTTGGGCCGTGACAGCAGCTTAATAATCAGAGCTTTGCAGGCCTGGTATGCCTGCATTAGACTGGCAGAGATGCATTTCTTCAGCTGCACCTCGCTGCGCGCAAATGACAAGCGCCACTCGTTTTCCTTCTGGCCTGTAGAGGAACATGCAGGAAGCAAATAAAACCCGCTAATCACTTCCTCCTCCGTGATTTTCCCATCCCAGAAGTGGTTCTCCATCAGCCAGCTCTGGGCCACCGCGGGCCACCCTTTAAACGAAACCACCGGTACAACGTCATACAGCATCCGACTGCCCCCCACGCCCAAAATAATGGAAATGATGGTTCCGTTGCGTTCCACCTTCTCGACCCGCGGAACCCCACGTTGAGGTTTCTTCTGGATCTCTGACAGAACCATACTGATGGACTCATAGAACCAGTTGGCCACTAGTGTGGGGGAGAAGTAGTAGTTGGTGGCACTGTTAACATGGTCAACTGCGGTGCAGCAGTCCTTCCACTTGTTGATGGTCCCTTCATCAAACAGTCGCAGGCTCAGCCAGGAGTGGCAGAGCGCTGAGTGACGCATGTCCAGCGTCACCGGCTGGTTTCGGTCATGAAGTTTAAGCGCGGGCACCAGCAGTGTGAAGTCCATGTCATAATCCGCCCCCCGTGCGTACACGGTCAGCTCATCCAGATCCATGTCAACCACGCCCTCTCTGACCCCGCCTGACAACAGCAGGTATTCATTGGCCACCGGAAGCTTCTGGTCCAGCTTCTGCACCATGCCTGAAACAGGAAATGATATCACATCATCACTGAGGGGAAAAACAGCTGGGCTGATGGCTGCATCATTTCCACTTCACTCACAGCTCATCAGAACTGGTGTAGCTATGAGTTGTAGAGCTAAGAAATTACTTTTGATTGTCATTTTCAACTTTATAACTGTTGACAAGCTAACGAACACCTGACATATTATAAAACGATCAAAATGGCAGCAACTTCATAAGATACAGTTACACATTAATTGCAACACATTTTAAATGTCACATTACTACAGTTACAATACTACAAGCAACTACAGTTGCAATATGAGGTGGTGGAGTTTTCAGTAGTTTTCAGTACTTTGAAAGAGAATCTAGAGGTTCTCTAGAGAATTAAAGCACAGAGTGTCCTGCGCCAAACTCACGTCATTGAGCTCAATCAAAGAGAGAAATCTTTTCAAAGTCAGGCTACATACAGAATATTAGATAGCACTGGGAAAATTGTACTGAAGATAAAAATAAATAACAACACTGAGAATATCAAACATTGTTGAAAATTAAGACAAATGTGTCGGCACCAGTAAGCAATTTCACTGCCCCGAATTGATGTCTCAAGAGTAGTGCAAAACGCAACTCAGTTATCGACATTTAAAAAGATATCACGATGTAAATATATCATCCAGCCCTATTTCAAAGAGCCACAGAGTTTACACTTGATGAAATCAACATATAAACGGCTTGCTTATGCATATAAAGAGAGAATTAACATTAAAACTCACACTTCACGCTCAAAATAGTGACAATGCTTTCTGTACATGAACGTGTTTAGTTTTAAGTGTTGCCATAGAAACACAGAAATCATTTCTGATTCAGAAGACACAAACATCTCCAGATCATCTTGTGATTACTGTAATTCTAATGAGGATAAACATTAAACCATGAGAGCAACAGTATAAACGCAGCAGTGTCCACAAAACTCCTACACAAACACAGTGAACATTCCTGACCTGAGGCCTGTGGAGACAGACACCAGCAAAATAATCCCTATTCTCAGATGACATCACAGCAGAACTGCACCCATATCTAAGTGCACATGTGCCAGAGAGACTCCTGGGTAATTAAACCTGCCACCAGAAGCAACTCCACATACAGAAAGACCAAAACAAGGGACTTGTGTTTGTGTGTGTGTGTGTGTGTGTGTGTGTGTGTGTGTGTGTGTGTGTGTGCTTTCTCTTCCCATTGATTCTCCACTATGCTCTTTCCAAACAATAACACACAATGAACATGATGATCATTTGCTGTCATTCTAAATGCAGGACTTTCTTCCATTATGTTTTAGGATTGTTTACACTGTTCTTTTGAATTTAGTGAACAGTGACCGTCAAGCTCCAAAAAGACAAAAAAGGCATTAAAGTATGAATTTTGTCAAGATTGTCTTTACATTTGTGTTTTTGTCCTCACACAAAGCTATTGTACAGCCACGATAGACTATAAAATCATATGGAGTATTTTCATTAGATTTCATAAGCATAACAATCACCCTCCACTTCTGCTGTTTCAGAAGACACCAGACTTCCCTCAAGAAACATCTGCATCTGTGTTCCACAGAAGAACATCACACAGGTTTAGTGTCACACCAGGTTAAGATTGTCATGTTCTTGAATCATGTTCATTGATGCTCATAGAGTGATCAACACAGACTGAAGCTCTTAACAAAGAGATCAAACCTGCTGCTTTCACTTTCAGCTGCATGTAATGCATGTAATGCATGTAATGCACGTAATGCACCGCATCAGTGCACGTATGAGACGAGCGGTTTCTCACCGAGCATGGAGAAGATGAAGTCCTTGGCCGTGTGGATCTCCAGCGCTCGCTGGTCGTCATAGTCCCGCTGCTCGTGTTTGCTGAACTCGGCGATCAGCCGGTTCAGGTCGTCTATCCGGGCCCCGGACCTGAAGTCCAGCTCGGGGTAGTGCGGGACGTGTTTGGTGGGGCTGCTGCCAGCTGAACCCGCCCGGCCGGAGAGCGCAGGCGCCGCCATGTTCGCGAGGAGACGGTGGAACCGGAGCGCACGCGCTGTACGGGGGCTGATGCGCACCGGGCGGACTGGGCGGGTCGGGGCTCGGCAGTGAAGAAACAATAAATGTGAATAAAGGATGTACGTGAATACAGCCATGAGAAATGACGTAAGGACGCAAAACACGCCCTAACTAACCGTGTTATGTTTCACTGAAACGAACACTGTCTGTACACAGTTAAACAGGAATTAAACATTAGTGTGAAGACCTACATCTGTCCATTCAATGATTTCACATGCATCAGATGTATGTTTATTGATCTATTGATCGAGAAGCGGATTGTTTTTATAGTACAGTAACAATAAAACGTGTCAGTCCTCCTCCAGCAGGGGGCGCTGTGGGCGGAGTCTGCGGCGGAAGCAGGTCGCGGTGCTCGTCACGGGGGTCGCGGTGATGATGGCGGTGAGGGCCGCCGTGTTGAGATGCGTGTCTGAAGACTTTATTAAGACACAGATCTTCACCAACAGGTAATAAACGCTCACCTTTTTAATTTGAGAGTGTTTATTTTTGTGTGTTATGTGTACTATGTAAACCCATTTGTAGAAGTAAACAGGTCTCTTGGGTTTATTAAAAGATATCATGAAATCAAAAGTTTAATAAAAATTGTCAACAAACCAAGACTATGTGGCTGAGAAAATGTAATATTATTCAATGATATTATAACCTACCAATCACAAGCCAATCATATCCCGCCCTACATAATGTCCTGCTAAATATGAAGTGTCACTTCTGTGAGTTTTGAGGACCAGTTGACATTTCTACTGAGTGTTGCTGTTCTGAAGCTCTCAAAGTGAGAAATAAGATTAAAACCTTCTGTATAATCCAGCAACAAATCAATATAAAAATAACTGTTATACTATATTTTTGATCTTGTTCTCCATGTAGATTTACCCTCCAGAGCCAGCAGAGGTGTGGCTTTCGCAAGGTTGCGAAGAAGGCGGAGCCAAAGAAAGGTGTGGAAGAAGCAGAGCAGAATGAAATGGTGTTAAAGAAGGCAGTGGATCCTCTGCCTGATCCAGCAGCTCCACACGGGCCCAGCAGATCATTTGGCAGACTGGTCAAGCCATTAGTCTTCACTGTAGGGGTAAGAATGCTTTCTGAGACACAGCAGTGTTTGTCTGTCTTGTGTGTGTTGTGTTTACGAGGATGTTTAATGTGTGTTTTCATTTTGTGAATGTGTGTGTAAGATCATGTCATAATAACATCAGCTCAGTTTACAGGTTGTTCGTTCGGCGGTGCAGCGATATGGCAGTACGAAAGTTTAAAATCACGCGTCCAGAATTATTATGATGAGGTCAAAGCGGATTGGCTGGAAAAAATACGGCCACAGAAACAAGGAGATTTACGCAAACAGGTGTGTGTGTACATGTTCAGAATCAGATTAAGATATTGCCATGTGTGCTTAAACACACACAGAGAATTAGTGTAGGACATGCAGTGCACAGAGAATACAAACAACAAAACAGATAAATAAAAAAATAATAAACGCAGACTTGTTCTATGCTGGTCTGCAGGTGAATCAGTGGTGGAACAGTTTAAGTGAAGGACAGAAAACCGTCACAGGTCTGTGTGAACAAAGACAAAATTGTGACATTCAAACAAATGTCTGGTGTGCTCAGATGTGCTAATTACTCTGTTCTCTCCCT
Source organism: Chromobotia macracanthus (assembly GCA_036877525.1). Lineage (NCBI taxonomy): Eukaryota > Metazoa > Chordata > Actinopteri > Cypriniformes > Botiidae > Chromobotia > Chromobotia macracanthus. The sequence goes on along the minus strand of JAZGTH010000080.1, from coordinate 5,326,564 downwards.
CTCTCTCTCTCTCCTTCTCTCTCTGTCTCTCTCACTCTCTCTTCCTCCCTCTCTCTCTCTCTCTCTCTCTCTCTCAGGCATCATTGCTGCTAATGCGTTGGTGTTTTGTTGTTGGAGAATTCCATCTCTGCAGCGTTCTATGATCAAGTACTTCACATCTAACCCCTCATCCAGTGAGTGAGGTCTTCTGTTTGTCTTTTATAATATGTGGGTTTTTATTATTCATCTTTTGCGTCATTAGACCTGTTCACACTGCATCGAAATTAACATTTAAGTTTCATTAAAAAGGGTTAAAAGTTAGATCATGATCTGCTTTATTTTTTTATTGTAAAATCTGGATTATAATTAGATCTTTGTTTTAATCTGGATTATTATCATATCTCTGTTTTAATCTGGACTGTGATCAGATCTCTGTTGTAATCTGGACTGTGATCAGATCTCTGTAATCTGGACTGTGAGCAGATCTCTGTTGTAATCTGGACTGATCTGTTGTCTGTTCTGGTTTCAGAGGCGCTGTGTTGGCCCATGCTACTGTCCACATTCAGTCATTATTCTCTCTTTCACATGGCTGCAAACATGTATGTGTTGTGGAGTTTCTCTTCGAGCATTGTCAACATGATGGGCAAAGAGCAGTTCATGGCTCTGTACCTCTCTGCAGGTGAGTGTGTGTGTATCTGTGGGGGTGGACTTCCTATCCTGCTCTGTATAAATACTGTAATGTTGTTGAATGTTAATGTGTGTCTTTGTGTTCAGGTGTGATTTCTACATTTGTCAGTTATGTGTGTAAAACAGCGACAGGTCGGCTGGGTCCATCACTGGGGGCGGTGAGTGTTTTCTAAAATAATAATAACTATTTGGAATGTTACAGTATTTGGAATGTTACAGTATTTGGAATGTTACAGTATTTGGAATGTTACAGTATTTGGAATGTTACAGTATTTGCATAAATGTACATAGAAATTCATTTCTGTGTGTGTGTCAGTCAGGAGCCATCATGACTGTTTTAGCTGCTGTTTGCACCAAAATGCCTGAAGCCAAACTGGCCATCATCTTCCTCCCCATGTACACATTTACTGCTGGAAACGTGAGTCAGTATGGGTGTGTGAAGCTGGAACAATATGATCATTGTTCATTGAATCATCAATCTGATCTTCTCTTGCCAACAGGCTCTTAAGGCCATTGTTGCCTTGGATACGACAGGCTTGATTCTGGGATGGCGTTTCTTTGATCATGCAGCTCATTTAGGTGGAGCTTTATTTGGCATGTGAGAACACACTCATTCTATAACAGCTCCCCCATTGGGCTGGCTGTTTTAACTGATTATACACTATTATGATGTGAGATGCATGTTTTCTGTCTCAGTGTTTTGATCTGTCTTTCTCTCCAGCTGGTATATTTTCTACGGTCATGAGCTGATTTGGAAGAACAGAGAGCCTTTGGTGAAGATGTGGCATAACCTTAGAACGAGAGGTCCAGGCACCGGTGGCAGTGGCTCAATTTAGAGCAGTGAATCATGGGTAAAGAGTCGATCCATGGAGAAAGAGAAGACATTTGAGAAATGGACACACACATTCACAAGTGTTCATACATTTGAACCACATGTTGTGTTGTTGTCATTTTCTGTTGTGTGCGTGTCAGAGCAAAGGTCGAGTTTTGGTTGTCACACTGGGCAACAGTAATGTAACTGTGATGTCACTATGCCCCACCCCTAAGTTTAGATATAATAGGATACAAACGTAATGAGGGACAAGATCAGTGGCCCACTCAACACCATGTACAGAAATCTAAATGTTGAAAACAGTCTGTAACGTTGTCATTTTGAGCAATAAATGCTTATTTAAAATTCTCTTTTAAAATTTTTAATTTTTAAAATTTATTAGTGTGTTTAATATTGTTCTACACAACCAGAAGAGTTGTTTATTTTCTGGAGTTTCATTGGTTTAGGCAAGACTTTGACCTCTAATAAATGTGAATCATTCACCAGGTTTCTCTACACAACACAAACACACCTGCACGATACATCAACTTACACAAACAGGAGAAAGTGTTTCAGGGTTGTTTTCTGGAAAAGGTCAACTGTGTGCAACATTTATTTTAAAATCACTTCACTATATAAAAATGTGTGTTGTTTCAGCTGTGAATGAAATCAATAACATTTCTACGGGTCTCAGTCCATGTGTTTGTGATGTAAAGCATTCTGTTGTGAATCACACACACACACAGTGCAGTACATTGATGTGTGTGTTCTTGTGGCTGTGTCCTGGTACGCTGCTCGCATCATTCAGGAATGTAATGATCCTTTTTATGGATGCACAAAGTGATGATATGACAGACACATTTAACAGACACACGTTTTGGAGACGTACTGTGATAGGAATGATCATACATCTTGAATATCATGATTATCAAGTCATAATTCACCTCAAAATCTAAATATAAAAATGAAAGTATAAAAGCACTATGATAAACATGTCAAAGTACTATAATATTACATAAATTGTAATAAAATATAAAATGTTTTGTCTTTGCCATGTGTGTTTTGTGTGTGTGTGTAGGTTCGAGCTGGGCAGTGGTCTGTATCTGGGCTGGGCGGCTGCAGCTCTGGTCATGTTGGGCGGTGCTCTGCACTTCCTGTATGACGAATCCAACACCTGCGCAAACCCGGTGAGACTTCCCAACCGCAGAAGATCTACAGAACAGAAGCAGCTTCAGATAACAGCAGCTCTAAAGCATATGTCTAACTGTGACTGTTTTTTTACTGAAATATGCTTTTGTGATATTAGGGGTCAAGCACTGAAGTATCTGTTAGTTTATGTATTGTTGACTGATTTTATAGAGTTTGTAAGTTTGCTTGAATCATATTAGTTTTTTGAATCATATTATTTTGTTACATAAATGTTACATAGACACTTGAGTTGTCTAAAAAAAAGCTTGTCCATTTGTAGAAAAGAAAAATAGTTAGTTACTAGTGCTGTCTGATATCACTACTTTTACAAATAAAACTATTCTGTGTTGAGGTTGTGAAACTGTGCAGTTATTTTGGACCTTTCAGTTATCAGTCAGATCTTTTGTGAATGTGTAACTGGGGAATTGTATGTTGAGAATGCTGTTTCATTGTTGGAAAGACGTGATTGTTTGAATGAATGATCTTTAGTGTAGGCCGCTGTACACGGCTCAGACAGTCTTGTATGGGTCTGACTGTGACAACGTTCTCCTCTATATATGGGGCACAATAGGGCAATGTGTGTTAACTGAACTCTATCTTTTCTTTCTTTACGATAGTTTGTTTTGTACTTTAAACACTGAGTTTCCATGCACAAAAATAAACCTATTGTGAGTAAAAAGTGTGACTAGTCCTGCTTTTACCTACATTTGAGATCTTAAAATAATGTTAACCAATTATTAACCAAAGAAGATATATAGATATAAATATATAAATAGAGATATCTTTGCATAACTGCAACAACTGAATCCATAAAACTGTACAACAAAGTCCCTCCCGTTTCCATATAGTTTTACTCTAGATGAAAATCCAAAAGAAATAAAACTTGATATAGTTTGATTTTCTACATGTTTGTTACTATGGAAAAATATATTAAAACTACAGAAGCGAACACCAGGAGATTTAGAGAAACTAGAGAACTCACAATTTACTTACAAATAAAAAAAACGTCTTTTATTTTATAAGATTTCTGGAATAATTTTTATAGGAAACCTAAAACAGAAGCCAATACTTTACATATAGATACTTTAAATATACCGTTTCTCGCATTGTAAATGCGCTAATTACACAGTATGTGACGTCATATCCTCGCGACGGCGCAGCAGGACTCAGACGTCAGTTGAGCCAAAATGGCGTCCGCGAGCCATCAACGTGAAGTGGGTTAGTATGAACCCAGGCTGAATAAACCTCTCACGACCCGCTTCTGCGTTTGTTTCTTCAGGATTCATTACATTTGTCTTGAAGAAGAGTCACTCTGAAGGCGGCAGAGACGCGTTTAGATGCGCTGAGGTAAAGTCACCGTGTTGTTTATCAAAAGTGAAAGTGCATCGATTATCGGCTGCACTGCTAATAAACCACGATATAAACCGTCACGTTTACTTACAGTCATACACTACACATCATATTCATCATCATCTGACATCCTCCGGGGTTTGTTTGCAGAAGAGCTGTTTAATTCGCAGTCGCAGCCTGTCTGTGTGCATTCTGTCATTAAACCTGATTTATATCTGCATTATAATACATGCGTCACATCTAAATGTGTTTTAACGTGATTTGATGCTTTACTGTCTGAAATGTCTTGTGTGCGAGCGTCGGGTTTGTTTCCTGCAGCTGGGATGACATGGCAGATCTCTGATAATACAAACCCTGTGTGATGGGGTCGCCTTTATTTCTCATGCTGTCTCACATATCTGATCATCTGATTTCATGGATTATTCCTTCTCTAAACATTGATCATGAGTGCTTCTGATTCCTCATCAGTACAGAGGCCTGTACACTGAATATGTATAAATGTGTGAATCAGGGTTTGATGAATTAATAGCTATAAACACTTATTGTTGCTCTAAAGGTAAAATGTTAAATGCTCCTGGATTAATGCATCTGCTAAATGAATGAATGTTTGTCAACATCAAATCACAGCTGATCATTTTACTTTTAGCTATTAATGGTCATATTGTGCACAATTTATCATGTCTGTAATTATAAAAGCCAGTAACATTTGGCAGTAATCTTTTGCCAAATAAAGTGTGCTCACACTCAGGTCTGAGTCTCACAGAGGTTTCATTTACTGTGAGCATCTGTGTCTGGTGTTGCAGTTATTCAGTGTCAAACTGTGATGACACACATGACTTATTCTTGCGTTTGGTCTTGAGACACTTCCTGCGGCAGAGAGTTCCTCTGTGGGTTGAATGTGCCCTGCTTTAACACACACTCAGTTATGCTTCACTGAGTTTTTAACTGTGTCAAATCCAGTGTCTCTGATGCTCTGTGTGCGTGCAGGAGGACATGGCGGGACGCAGAGTTGAGTGCTTATGGAAGCAGCACGTCGTAGAGCAGCTGAAACAAAGAGACAGAATTCAGCGTCAGGCTTTCGAAGAGATCATACACCAATGTAAGATATACACACACATCACTGATATACACACATCACTGCCTTCATTGATACACTCACTTTAGATTATTTTCTGCTGTTTCAATCTGTAATATGAAACATTAGTTAAAGAAAATGCAGTGTCTCTCTCTCTGCAGATAACCGGTTGTTGGAGAAGTCTGATCTTCAGGTTGTTTTCTCTGAGCGTCTTCAGACAGAGAAATATGAGCAGCAGAACAGACTGGACCTCAGGTGCTCATGGGTGTTTTTATCTGACTTCAGCTCCGTGTCTCTCTGATGATCATAGTCAGTTTATTCAGTCATACAATCCTTCTGGAATATTGAGATAAGAAAAGCAATGTTACACAAAGACAATAAACTAGTACAAAAACAGAACAACAAATGAGCCTTAGTTGACAGAATAGAACATTGGCCATAGAAATATAAGTGTTAGTTAAAGTAGAGATGCGTGTGTTTGCACACCATTGTTATTGTTTGACTGTGTGTGTTTGCATGTGTGTTTGTGTAGTCCGGGTGTTGATGGGGGCCGCAGTGACTCTCTGCAGCAGGAAATAGCTCAGATTAGAATCCGACATCAAGAAGAACTGACTGAACTGCATAAGAAGCGAGGAGAGGTGAACGACCGCTCGTTGTGCTGAAACTCTCACGTCTTATTCCTTCACTCTCACTCTAGTTGAACTTTGTCCTAAACCAAAAGATTTTACTTTTACATTGACAAATGATACATTTGACACACTTTTATCCATAGTGACTTATGCAGTGCATTCAAGCCATACATTTGATCAGTATGTGTGGTCTCTGGGAATTAAACCCACAACCTTTGTGCTGCTAGTGCTCTACCAGTTGAGCTTTAGGAACACTTTTTATTAAATGCATTGAATCAGTGTAAATTTAAAAACACTTGAAGTATATTGAAAAACAATGAATCCTGAATCATTCTGAATCAGTTCACTTCAGTTTGCTTCAAGATTCATGAGTCTGGAACTTAGGCATCAGTGTCTTTGCATTAAGTAAAACTAAAATCAAGTGTGTGTGTGTGTTTGCAGCTGGCCCAAAGTGTGATTGAGCTAAACAACCAGATTCAACAGAAAGACAGAGAGATTCAGAGTAATGAAGCCAAGTAAGTGTCTGTGTACTCTGTGTGTCAGGTTTAGAGGATATGTGTGTGTTCAGGTTTAGAGGATATGTGTGTGTCAGGTTTAGATGATGTGTGTGTGTGTGTTATCAGGATATTGGAGTATCAGCAGCAGATCTCCAATTTAGAAGGCGAGTGTCGTGATCTGCGTAACTCTCTCGCCGATCTGGAACGAGCCAATCAGACACTGCGAGACGAACATGACGCCCTGCAGATCACATTCAGTGCACTGGAGGAGAAACTACGGAAAACCACAGAGGACAATCAAGAGCTTGTGACGCGCTGGATGGCGGAGAAAGCCCAGGAGGCCAACAGACTCAACGCAGAGAATGAGAAGGACTCCAGGTGAGAGAGACACAGTTCAATACAGAGTGTGAGGTGACATCCTTTCTTTAGTCAATAAAAACATTTATTTATGAACATTTATAAAGTATCAAAACATTTATAAATGTCACAGTTTAATCTGGGTCTGTTTTTACAAATGACTAGTCATGAACTGTACAATTTTATTAATCTAGGCTATACAATTTTATTACCAATTAATAACAATTTTAAAGATTTAAACTTTATGGAAATGCTGGTAACATTGTGGTAATGTGAAGGTCGTTTTAAATGCCCTGCAGCTCATCTGCATGCTAATGGTTCTGTGAACTGACGGCTGTTCTCAGGTCTGTTGATTAATTGTTCGGTCGTTGAGGGTCGTTTGGAGAGAATAGAAAGGGTTTGATTGGGCTACACCCTTCAGGTTCTGACTGTATGCAGAAGACGGGCTTGTTTCCTGACCCATCATGCAAAAATGAGCTCATTAGAATCCCTCACTTGATTGGGGGTGTGTGTGTGTATATATATACAGTGCTTCACACGCTCACGTCTTTACAGGCGCAGACAGGCGAAACTTCAGAAGGAATTAGCAGACGCTGCAAAGGAACCTCTGCCCATAGATCTGTAAGTCTGCCTTTAGAAACATCTGTCTGACCAGATAAGATTTTATCACTAAACTTTGTGTTTAATTCAGGGTTTCCAGGGGCGTAAAAAACTGAGAAATGTCAGTGGTATTCTACTGGTATTCAGTCATGTGGTAATCTATACTCTGAGAGTAGTCATTGATAATTCTCTAGTGATTATAAATGTTTAACAGCTCTGCAATATTTCATTGAGTTAAAGTTCTTTGGTCAAATGAAATAAAACTAGCATCAAAATTGTTCTTTTTTTCACCAACTTGAATATTCATATTTTATGTGATAATATGTAACAAGGAATAGAATAGAAGTTTATTATTAACATTTAGAGTCTCTGGCATTTTGGCCCTCTGTTCATTTCTGACCCTGGTAGCTCATTTAAAGATCTCATTGGATGCTGTAATCTGATTGGTGTAGAGATGATGACATTGAGGTTCTCTCAGAGGATGCTGGGAAGGGAACAGGTGAGACGTCACCAAGCAGGCAGCCCATTCGCACGCCCAGGTAATCAAGCACACGTACACCCATATTTCACCTCTGTGATCTCTCATGTTGTTCACTAACTTCTGATGTTGTGTCTGTCAGTAAACGTGCGTCTCAGCCCCCCCCTCCTGCTGGACTGCTGGACTCCATCACTAATATCTTTGGGTATGTTATGAGTGTGTTGTTGTAAGGTTTACATCTCTTTCTCGTTCTCTGCACGTCTGTCTGCGCGGCTGTGAGCGTGTGTGTCTGTGTGTGTGTCTCAATCTTCACTCTCTCTGTGTCTGCAGCCTGTGTGATTCTGTCCAATCTGGTTTCGTCCCATCTGAGTCCAGGTGATGCACACACTGTGTGTGTGTGTGTGTGTTGTGTTTTAAAACTGCTGATGTTACTCCGGGCTGTGCGATATTTTGTTCAGTGATTTGAATGTGCTTTGTGTTTGGCTGTGAAGTTTTATCACAATGTCTCATGTCTATGAGGCTGAACTTCACTTTTATATACACTGTTAGATCAGCTCAGTTTCATTTGTCTCTGAATGAAAGAACTCTGCACTTTCTGCTGTTTGTTTGCATCATCACTGGAATCTTCACAATGGTCTCCATGTAGTATTTTTATATAATAAATTGTAGTGTTATCCACATGAATGTACCTGAGAGGTTGTGAGTTGTGTGACCTCAGTCTGGATGTGTGTGTGGGGGGGGTTCAGGCATGCTGTTTCAGACTAAATTTGATTGTGTGTGTGTGTGTGTCAGAAAGAAAGTCACATGATGCATTTAAAGAAATGCTGTGCTGACTTGATTTGATACATTTAATAGTGATTATGAATGCTTCATTCCCTGACTGTCCTTTATTAACATTCAGTTTGTTAAAGTGTAACAGTACAGTCCTCATTGTTTCTTCAGAAGGCGACGTTCAGTGAATTCGTTTGGGACATCTACTGAAACAACAGAAGTGCCGTCGACGTGCCCGGACGTCCGCGTTCTCTCCACCGTGCTGCACACCTTCGTAAGTGTCCTTCATTTTCCTATGTATTCATCATTCTGTTTGTCTGTCTGGCATAAAGGTCAATACAGGTCAAAGGTCAGTGATGTGATGTAAAAGGTCTGATGTCTGGGTCTTGTTCAGTCCCCCTGCTCCTCCCAGCAGCCTCTGGTCATTTCCCAGCATGCTCTAGTTGTGTATTGCTGGTTTGAGGGGCGGCCGATATATTCAGGATGTTTCTGCTGAATTTGAGTCTTTAAGAGAATCCAGTGAGATCTCACCAGCAGCATCCAACATCTGCACAGCACACAGGAGGGCGGGGCTGAAGGAGAACAGTGAACAGACACATGATCTCCAGTTTTCAAGCTGAGACCTTTAAATAGACCTTCATTAGATCTGCTTTGATGGGATCAACACAGACAAATGTTTTAAAAGCACCAGAGAGTCACAGTGTTTAAACTCTTCAGATTTATACAGTGACTTTAAAGGTGCAATCCGTAAACTTTCTTGGTTAAAACAAACAAAAACAGTAAATGACAGATCAGCGTTCATAACACTCTCCTTACCGTATCCAAATGATTATAAACTCACTGGATGTTATAAATTTATAATTTGAGCTGATTTCATGGGAAATATTCATCAGCAAACAGAAAGCAGATCCAGCTCCTGTATCGTATGTTCAGCGACTGTAGATGGTGCAGCGTTTGTAGCTTGTTCGTACAGCAGTTGTTTAGAAATTAAACTTGTCATCCACGTTAAGAAAATCCCTCTGGAAGTGCCCTGCAATTTTATGTTTCATACAGAGATGGCAGTATAGAGGCAGGAAGTACAGATTACAGCTTTAAATAATAAACAGTCATAAACATCTGTAAATGACACTTCACATTTCAGTCGAGTGTTCAGGTTTACTTTTATTGTGATAGTTTGTGCTCTGTGTTTGTGTTCAGGATGCCCATGATGGAGAAGTGAATGCTGTGAGGTTCAGTCCTGGATCTCGTCTGCTTGCCACAGGGGGAATGGACCGTAGAGTCAAACTCTGGGAGGTCATATCAGGTATGCGTGTGTGTTGTCATACACAGTTCATATCAAAGGTCAGAGTTCAAAGGTCAGTGATGTGATGTAAAAGGTCTGATGTCTGGGTCTTGTTCAGTCCCCCTGCTCCTCCCAGCAGCCTCTGGTCATTTCCCAGCATGCTCTAGTTGTGTATTGCTGGTTTGAGGGGCGGCTGATATATTCAGGATGTTTCTGCTGAATTTGAGTCTTTAAGAGAATCCAGTGAGATCTCACCAGCAGCGTCCAACATCTGCACAGCACACAGGAGGGTGGGGCTGAAGGAGAACAGTGAACAGACACATGATCTCCAGTTTTCAAGCTGAGACCTTCAGTCATTTCAAAGAGGAAATTAGCCAAGTTTTGTGCTAAACCTTGTGAAAGTGAGCTGGAATAATGAGGCAACCAGAAAGTTGCTGCATTTCCTTATGTGTGTGGTTTAAAATGGTTTTGTTTGTCCAGGTCGGTGTGAACCCAAAGGGGCTCTGACAGGCAGCAACGCAGGAATCACCAGTATAGAGTTTGACAGTGCGGTGAGTGTCTCTATTTCAATCCCATTAAACACAATTTCTAACTCATTACTTATTAAAACCCCACAACATCCTTTACAACCAGCTTATGACTTGTCAACCAGTGATTTCAGAGGTTAGGCTCCTCGTGAGCGGGCACACACTGTACCATTTTTAATCATTTAATATTTAAATGCATCAATAAGGGCAAACATGTGAAACTAGCGATCAATGACAACAAATGTTGATCAAGGATATTAGGAATCTTTTGTGATTTTTAAAATTTGTGTCAGATAGCCAAAATCGTGCAGTGTGCACATGAATGAACAGATGCACAGTGAATGAGGAGGAAAATTACAGTGTAGAATCTGAAGTGAGTTTTACAGTTTGAATCACACTGAATGTCTGTCTGTCTGTCTGTGTGTATTCTTTAGGGTTCTTATTTACTTGCTGCTTCAAATGATTTTGCCAGCAGAATCTGGACGGTTGATGACTTCAGACTGCGGGTGAGAACACACACACAAGCTATATTCATCTAGAAGTATTTTCTTTTTCTGAATCTTTAGTATTAGATGTTATTAGCAAATGTGATATACATGAATTATCCAGAAAACGACTCTGAATGACTTTGTAGTTTGACTGAAGTTTATAGCCCCAAAACATTTATTTAAAAGTAGAAATGGATTAGGAATAAAAAACACAATATGTGGCTGTCAACAAACATGAGGTTTATTTGAAGGGTCAAAGGTCTGTGATGTGATGTAAAAGGTCTGATGTCCGGGTCTTGTTCAGTCCCTCTGCTCCTCCCAGCAGCCTCTGGTCATTTCCCAGCATGCTCTAGTTGTGTATTGCTGGTTTGAGGGGCGGCTGATATATTCAGGATGTTTCTGCTGAATTTGAGTCTTTAAGAGAATCCAGTGAGATCTCACCAGCAGCATCCAACATCTGCACAGCACACAGGAGGGCGGGGCTGACGGAGACGGTCAGCTGATCTCAACAGTCAAACTGAGACCTGTGTTTATATCGGCTGTGTGTGAACAGCCTGTAACCCGGTGGGTGTTGAGGTGTTTGCACATGTGTAACGGGTTGTGTTCATCCTGTTTTAAAGCACACGCTGACAGGACACAGCGGGAAGGTTTTGTCTGCTCGGTTTCTTCTCGATAATGCTCGTATTGTCTCCGGCAGCTACGACCGGACGCTGAAACTCTGGGACTTACGCAGCAAAGTCTGTAAGAAAACCTTCAGTGTTCAAAATCTGATTATAAACTAATGATGGAGCCATATGCATAACATAAAATATGCATAACAGACATGTTTTTTTTATAAATAACTCACTCTCCCTCTCAGGTATGAAGACAGTGTTTGCGGGCTCCAGCTGTAATGACATCGTCTGCACAGAACAGTGTGTAATGAGTGGACATTTTGATAAGAAAGTTCGTTTCTGGGACATCAGGTGAGTCATGATGTCATCAGAAAGCTGTGTTCTGCCTGTTTAGAGCTGTGATGTTATCTGTGTGTGTGTGTGTCAGGGCGGAGAGCATCGTTCGTGATTTGGAGCTGCTGGGACGCGTGACATCTTTAGATCTGAACCACGACCGGTCAGAGCTGCTCACCTGTTCCCGTGACGACCTGGTGAAAATAATTGATCTACGCAGTAATGCAGTGCGCCAGACGTTCAGGTGCGCTGCTGACACACACACACTCTTTTCCTGTTGTTTGACAATCTTTAATAGCTCTATAGCTGTTTGTAATTGTAGTGCTTCTGTAGCTCAGTTGCTACACGTGTTAAGAACATGTGCTCCTCCACATATGAGCAGATGTGCTTAAAAATGTGTAACTTGAATGTACTGTAAGGTGCTTTGGATAAAAGCACCAATAAAATCTGCCAATGCATAAAAGTAAATTGCTTTTCTCTAACTTTCTCTCTTGTTCTGCTGCAGTGCTCAAGGTTTTAAGTGTGGATCTGACTTTACCAGAGTAACATTCAGGTAAAAACAGGGATGAGGGTTATTTCTCTGCCTGTCGTTGTGCCTGTTGTCTTGTCTTTTCTCAACTCGGTCTGTGTTCTCAGTCCTGATGGCAGTTATGTGGCAGCCGGTTCTGCAGACGGTGTTCTGTACATCTGGAACGTTCTAACAGGGAAACTAGACAAGACTCTTGATAAAGGTCACAGGTGAGTGTTACCTGTGTAGTTTGAGTAAAGTGGCAGTTAAGCCCTTCCAGTCATAACCACTGTTAGTCTTTCAGTGATGTGATAAACGTACTTCCTGTCTTTTTTCTAATGTTTGTAGTTCTGCCATAAATTCGGTCTCATGGTCTCCGTCAGGCACATATGTGGCAAGTGTGGAGAAGGGCAGCAAGGCTGTGCTTTGGTCTGACATGTGATTGGCTGGTCTCGTTCCTGGATCTGCAGTGATTGGTTGAGCACTTCCCTGTTGTGATTAAATGAAACTGTGTAAAAATCAAGAGAAAGTGAGCACCCCCACCTTACATCGGCCTCTTGAACTACATTTCCCACCATGCCATCTGTCAGATGATGGCACCAGAGACCTGTGTGCTGTCTTTATAAGTGGACAGCACTACATACATATTGTATAACAGTATTTATATCAGCATTCATGTTCTGTTGGTTTTCACATACATACTCGACATGAGGCGATGAAGAATGAGGAAATACTTTCTGTTCTGTACAACTCTTACTGGTTATTTTAACGCTGCTTTAAATGTGTGTGTGTTTACAGTTGCCTTACACAGATACTGTGCGTGTGCGTGCGTGTGCGTGCGTGTGCGTGCGTGTGCGTGCGTGTGCGTGTGTGTGTGTGTGTGTGCATGTGTGTGTGTGGGTTTGACTTGAGTGGATCTCTGTAGGTGGATGCTGTTTATGCTGCAGTTCCAGGTGTGCTCTACAGTGGGTGCTGTTTACCAATACCTTTCTTTGAAGCTCATTGGTTGAATGTGCTGGAAGTCCTGCCTCTCCCCAATAAAATACATGCCAATCAAAAAAAAGGTGTAGTCTTACCATATTAACAAATGTCTGACTCATATTTTACCACAAATTCAAAAGCAAACATTGAAATGGTGTTTTGAATTTATGGTAATATTAAGAATATATTATATATTAAAGTTATAAAGACAGTATTTATATATCATGGTAGCATTTGTTGTAGACAGTTTATGTATATTTAACTGTAAAAGGTGTTTGAGAATGAGAATTTACTGAAAAGCATTAAAATTGTTTAAATTACAAAGTACCTTAAAAGTACAGAGACAAACCATCGCAGAATTTTGGGGCAAATGTGCCTAATTGTTACAAAAAAATCACAATGCATGACATTTATGGTCAAAATAGGTTGAGTTTATTTTTGGGTGAAAAATTGTCGTGTGTGTGTGTGTGAGTGTGAGTGTGAGTGTGAGTGTGAGTGTGAGTGTGAGTGTGTGTGTGAGTGTGAGTGTGATGTGAAGTGTGAGTGTGAGTGTGAGTGTGATGTGAGTGTATGTGTGTGTGAGTGTGTGTGTGTGTGAGGGGGTTTTTTTTTTTTTTTTTTTTTTTTTTTTTTTTTTTTTTTTTTATTTGACGTGATGTTTCTGTGTGTTTTATTTTGTTTGATTTCCTCACTCTCCTCTAACACACATCTCCTGTCCTAACAAAGTTTCCTCATGTTGAGCGTGATGTTTTAAAAAGCGCCTCCAAACTCTTCTCAAACGTTCTCAGCACTTTTGAACTGAGTGCTCTTGGTATTGTTGACATTTGCTGTACAGTAGCAGAGACAGTAATACAGCTTCACACTGATCAGAGATCTCTTCTTACACGGAACTGCATGTTCCTGTCATCACCTTCCCAATCCTTCTGAGATGCTCGGTTTCATCAAGACAACAAAGTGCACTTGATTTCAGAGGGTGTGTGGAGGGGACAGTACACTATGGATAACTGTAATGCTTCATGTGGATGTGGCTTGAGTTATGGCTCCACCTTCTCTGAATCGTTATTGGGCAGGGCTGAGGGTGGGCGCTGTATTCTATTGGCTAAGCTGATTGTATACTAATGTATATTAAGGTCTCTGTAAATGTCTGCTTAACTGTTTGCGCACTATAAAATGTGTGAAACACTACTTGGGTTTGTGTTTGTCTATAGTTTTTTGAACAAGTCACCTCACATGCACTGATTATAGAAGATTATATGAAAGCTATATATTATCTATATATTATTATTATATTATCTTTTTCTCTTGCTAGTTCTTGCTAATTGGTCAGTATGTGTGCAATGCTGAAATGCAATAATGTAACAGTTATGACACTATAGACCAGACACTGGACATCCCCCACAATAAACAACTATTAAAACAACCCAAGTTTACATGTCAGGAACTAGATCTGCCAGAGAAAAGATGACACTTCATTCCTCTGTTTCAGATTGTTGTATAATGAAGAGTAATGTGAAGGTTTTGCTAAACCTCTGCTGTGTTCTGTGAAGAAAGTGTTACAGGGTTGGCGTGTGATGGGTGAGTAAACGACAGTGGTTATTTTTGATGAGCTGAGATAAGGTTAGATGTATTCTCATGGTATCACTGAATGACGGAACAGAATTGATCCACTGAATCTGAACCATCACGTCTCCATGTCTTCTCCATCTAAAGAGCTGCAGGTGAGTGGTGCAGAAGAAGTGTTTTTAGATGAGATGTTTAAAAGATGAAGGTGGAGAAAGAACTGCACTCTTCATAAACAGTTTAACTCCCGACAACACAGCAGAGTTACAGAGACAATCTGACTGACGGGTCTCCACAGTTCAGTAAGTTTTTGTGTTCAGTGTTGTCAGTCTCAATCTGAGTAGAAATAGATGATCTGTGACCCTGTGTGTGAGACCAACAGAAGTGTGAAGAATGTCTCTGTCTCAGGTGTTACACCTGTTTTTCTGTGTATTTAGAGGGTTACACAGTCCCTCTCTCTCTCTCCCTCTCTTTCTCTGCCCTCCCCCCCTCTCTCTCTCCCTCTCTTTCTCTGCCCTCCCCCCCTCTCTCTCTCCCTCTCTTTCTCTGCCCTCCCCCCCTCTCTCTCTCCCTCTCTTTCTCTGCCCCCCCTCTCTCTCTCCCTTTCTTTCTCTGCCCTCCCCCCCTCTCTCTCTCCCTCTCTTTCTCTGCCCCCCCTCTCTCTCTCCCTCTCTTTCTCTGTCCTCCCCCTCTCTCCCTCTCTTTCTCTGCCCCCCCCTCTCTCTCTCCCTCTCTTTCTCTGCCCTCCCCCCTCTCTCTCTCTCCCTCTCTTTCTCTGCCCTCCCCCCCTCTCTCTCTCTCCCTCTCTTTCTCTTCTCTCCCCCCCCTCTCCCTCTCTTTCTCTGCCCTCCCCCCTCTCTCTCTCCCTCTCTTTCTCTGCCCTCCCCCCTCTCTCTCTCTTTCTCTGCCCTCCCCCCTCTCTCTCCCTCTCTTTCTCTGCCCTCCCCCTCTCTCTCTCTTTCTCTGCCCTCCCCCTCTCCCTCTCTCTCTCTCTCTCTCTCTCTCTCTCTCTCTCTCTCTCTCTCTCACTCTCTTTCTCTCTCTCTTTGACAAATACATCACACATGGGTGAGTATTAATCATCAATCATAAATCAACTAACACACACAGTGTTTAGCATCCCAGCTGAAAGGGAACCTGACTTATTTCGGGAACCCTATATAGGCAGCATCACAGCACACAACTCAAACACTTGAGCACTCGTCATGTGAAGCCCAGGAGACCCTAATTCATTCCAACACATTGTGATTTATAAGCAACATTTCTCTCAAGTCTTCCTTCAAATGCTTCATTAGGCTTGTTGCAGTGCATTGTGGGATTTTTTCTCAATGAAGGATACATTAAATGCGGTGTGGGGAAAACAGTGTTTTAGAAGATGTATTTGAAAAAGATCGTTCATGAAGGGAATGCTCTTTTCATGACTCTGAATGCTGTCTATGTTAGCAGCTCACTAGGTTTTAGAAGGAAACGTATGTGATTATTAAAGTAACAATAATTAAATGTTTCCTTGATTTCTTTCTTTTCACTCTGAAGAGTAAATACTATATCAGATCTCAGGGTGTATACTGTCATAAATTCTGTTGAGTTTGTGCTGTGGGATTTGTGATATCACAGATGTGATCTTATTCTATGTGCTGTTATATAATACCCTGCATATAGATTCCTTGTGTCTCTCATTCCACATGTTTCTCAATAGATGGCACAGCGTGTTGTGTGTCTTTAAACTGCACACACACACACACACTGCTCTTGAGATGATAAGTGATCTGTGTTGGGCTCTGGGAAGAGACAGCGGAGAGATGGGGATCACTGATATGTGTGTCCCATCTAAATGTGATCCTGTCTCTTGTGTCAAGCCCCAGTTTAGCATTGTTCTCTCAGCAAAGCTGTTGTTAGTGTTCAACAGAACATCAGAACAGGTGTGTGTGCTGCCGTCACACAACGCTGGCTTTTTAAATGACTTCCTCTGTCATCATATCTGCCTGTTTCACTTGTGTTGATTGAGCTTCTTGTTCTGTGTTTGTGTTTTTAGTGAAGACACAACTGACCTGGTGTTTAAACGCCCCTACCTGACAGGAATCATCGGTGATGATGAAGAATCTCCGGCTGAGCCTTGAGGACCTTCATCACCCACATGCTGTTTGTGTGTGTTATCTGACAGATGACTCAGGAGTGTGTTGTGTAGGCAGATTCATGCTTATAAAGATCTGTCATCATTTAGGCCTGTATACTGAGGTTTGTTTTCATCTGAGACAGGCGAGAAACATGACTGACCATCATTTATTCTTCAGACAGCAAATATTCACAGTGAATAATTATGTGCAGCTCAGATAAATAAAGGGTTTTATGTAGAAGCTTCTCAGAATGTTCTCTGGTGTGTGCTCTGCAGCATGAAGTTACCTGTGTGCATCTGTTTCATTATCACATGTGTAAACTGCATTGCAGATTCTTTAGAATTTTTAAAAAAAATGTTCTCATTTAAATGAGCTGTTGTTACCCATTATTTCTGTGTGTGAAATAGAGTGTTTAAAATAAGCTTGCATAAGGATACTGCAGGAGACAGTGAGACCAAGTGTTTGAACTCAGAACCAAGAGTCAGTTTAATAGTAAATACATTTATTGGAATTATCTTAGTAAGTATAATCAACACACAGAGCACGATCAGGACTGTGACTGTTACATGTTAGCATGTTGTTACTGCTCAGACACTGTAGAGAGAATACAATCATGCCTCTCTCTCTCTCTCTCTCTCTCTCTCTCTCTCTCTCTCTCTCTCTCTCTCTCTTTCTCTTTCTGCTCTGGATTACAGTGTTTCTGCTGAATAACTTGAGGTGATGTAACGGCTGATTGCTGCATCTCTGCCGGGTTGAAGTTCTTCACAAATGCAGACTAAATGCTGGTCTGTATTTATAGAGGCACAATACAACAAATCAAGTTACATGAACTGTAAAGAGACGCCACAAGCATCCAAATGGAGGAGGATTTCATTTCAAATACGAATAAGATCCTTTATCAGCTGAGCTTCTCCTAAAACCTACATACAGATGTGTCATGTGGACTATTACAGAACCAGAACTGGAGATGTTTCACACCATCAGGGTCTTTGGGATGTTTGGGGTGCAGGATCAGAGTTTGTCTGCAGAGGGATCAGAGGGTGTAAAAGGTTGAGCAGTGATTCTGAATCCTGCTTCTGGGTCCCACAGCACTGCACATGTGCCTCTCATCTGACACGCGCACTTCAGTTCTTGGAGATCTTTGCTAACAAGCTGATACTTTGAATCAGGCGTGTCAAATAAGGGAGACATAAAAATGTGCAATTCTATGGGTCTCCAGGACCAAGACTGAGAACCTCTGCAGCATGTAGTTTAAGGGTTTAGGGTGCAGTTTTAGAATAAAGGGTGTGTATTAAGAGCATGGGCAATGGATTAGGAGGTTAGGGTTCGGCTACAGCACCCCAGTCGAATTCTCCAGATATCTCTGGCATGAAATCTCTGGCTGCCATGTCATCGCAGCTGTCTGGGTGCAGCAGGAACCCACTGAAGGTGCTACTGGACTCGGTCCCGGTGAACATACCATTAGTGGAGGTGTCTCGTACCTGCACCCACACCCAGTCGCCCTGACTCAGGTTCAACACCACCTGTTGGGAGGCGGTGTTCATTTCCACCGGCGTCGTCGTCTTCACAACAGGCTCAAAGTTGTGGAAGAGTCCCACCTTCAGCATTCGTGTGGACACCTGCAGGTGGTAGCTAAACACATAGGTTCCATTAACAGGGGCCGTGTAGACGCCATTGTCAGGGTTGTAGTTCTGGAGCAGGTTGTAGATGACACGCTTGAATGCCACTGGGCGGTTGGGTGTTGGGAAGGAGGCCGTTAGGGCGGCTGAGAAAGCCGACTGCACAATAGGTGAGCACGGTCCAGGCATACCCTGCACTCCTGTCTCACCTTGATCACCTTTGGGTCCTACAGCTCCATTCACACCCTTCAGTCCTGGCACACCCGTGTCTCCCTTTTCACCCTTTGCCCCTTGAACACCCTGGGCTCCTGGAGCTCCATCACGGCATTTGCACAGGCCCTGGGGTCCCTGGTCACCCTTTAGCCCCGGTTCACCTGGTATGCCAGGCGCACCAATTATGCCTGGATCTCCTTTCTGCCCTGGTGGACCAATCTCTCCATTTAGCCCAGGTAAACCCCGAACACCCGCAGGTCCAGGAAGACCTGCTTCACCTGGTGGTCCTGGCATGGGCTCACAGGTTTCTGGGCAGAGACCGTCCTCTCCTTTTGGACCCTGTTCACCCGCAGGCCCATCCAGACCATGCTCACCCTTCTCACCTGAGAAACACACACACATATGCAAACCAGGGTCACCCATGAAAAACATTGTGTGACTGCTCATGTTAATACAGCAGTGAAATGTTCACTGACCTTTGAACCCGCGGTCTCCCTTTGGTCCTGAGTATCCGATGGGACCCATCTCACCCTTGTCCCCTGCTTCACCTTTCTCACCTGTGAGTGTATAGAGTAGATTACTAGCACTGGTACTGGCTTCACAACTGGGGGGTAACTAACAATTCTGTAAATCAATCCATGTTTTAGTGTTTTGTTGTGACTAATAAGTTGCATTTATTGTAAGTTTGATATTTGACTTTGAGACACTCATTTTTTAAACTTTGCAATAAATTATGTATCATTATGTATTATTTATTCTTTAACAGATGCACCCATAGCAAAAAAGAAAAAATAAACATTGTAGAGTTGTAGTTTTTAAACCTAAAGGTTTTTTATTATGAACCTCATTTTATTAAATCAATTTTCTGTTTTATGTCATTTGTTTTATACTTCGGAAATCTTTATGTGGGAGAAATCACTTGCTCAGCTGTGTAATGATACAAATTCTGTATGAAAGCACATAAACAAACCAAAAAAGCAGAAATAAAACTTATCACAACACCGATCTGCTCATCTGTGTCTTACTGAGAATACATTTGTGGTAAACGGTCATATTTTAAAATAAGAGTTCATTTAAATACAATTTAATAAATGAAAAACCTTTTGAAAAATTAAAAAGCTTTTTTAAAAACTAGGTTTTATGAAGACACCATTTGAAGTTTCATCCTGGCAAAGTTTTCTATTTTTTCTATATTTTCTGATATTACTGCAGTTCTATGAATTTCTTTGAATTCTTCTTAATTCTGCTCCCTTAAGTTCAAATTTGTTTGCTACTTCTGTTTGTTTCAAATTCAGGATTAAAAATTCCCTGATAGACACACACTTTTGTTTAGTGCAGCTTGTGTTGATGATCCTCACCTTTCAAGCCAGAACGTCCTACGAATCCGGGACGTCCAGGAAATCCGGTGAGGCCTCTTGGACCGGGACTACCAGGACTTCCTGTCATAAATAAAACGGTTTATAAAACACTCAACCATCACAAACAAACAGTGTTTGTGCGTGTGGATGATTATTGTGTATGTGTGTGTGTGTACCTGGCAGCCCGCGGTCGCCTCTGTCACCCTTCTGTCCTCTGTTTCCTGAGCAGGCCGAGCAGATGCAGTACCACGGCACCTGATCAGCTGTGGGTGGAACCGGAGCCTCCAGAATCATCTGACAGTAGGACAGATCGGGCTCGGCCACGGGCCCCAGCGAGAGAGCCCCGGTCTCATTGGGCAGAAGGCCTGACGGTGACACACGAAAATCAGGAACATTAGCACACCTGCTGAGGGACAAACAAACAAACAGAGCCAGAATCCCCCTCAGATCCTGTGGAGAAAAAATACAGACAGAGATGAATCAAAACTGCCCTGTGTCTTTAAATAACGTCTTAAACTAGACAAGACTTTCATTATATTATACAGGTTAGTTAGGTTTTGCGGTGAATGTCAGGGCACAAGAGTAATATTTTCTGTAATGACCAACAGCAAACAGAAACAAATGTTTCAGTGGCTGTGATTAACCCTTTGGCTCATCTTACAAAGAAAACAAAGACAGAACTATAGTTTACAGAAGACAAACATTTCCAAATCGAAACCTGAACAGTTCATTCTGAATTCATTTAAAATGTAGAATTTAAAAGTTCTGCTCAGTGCTCAGTATAGCAAGAACAGATTTTCTTATCAAATAAACCAGCATTCAGACAGACCATGTTCAAGAAAACTCCTCTTCCTCAGGCTGTTGAGTGTGAAAAATCTCTGATGACCAGAAGATTCACACTTATATACCTGTGGCAACACCTGTGTGTGTGTGTTTATCTGTGTGTGTTCATCTGTGTGTGTGTGTGTTTGTGTTATTTTTTTTTATCTTTGTTATTTTTTGTTGTTTCATCTGTGTGTGTGTTATCTGTGTGTGCTCATCTGTGTGTGTGTGTGTGTTCATCTGTGTGTGTGTGTGTTTATCTGTGTGTGCTCATCTGTGTGTGTGTGTGTGTTTGCACTGTTGGAGTAGGTTTTTTTCCCTCTATTCTCCGTGACCTCATTAAGCTCAGAATATCATCACAACTAATACGGTAAAGAGGAGAAAAGAGGAATGTGTTTCCCTTTGTGTGTGTGATAGCAGCATGAGAGCAGGAGCTGCTCTTGGAACACTGTAACAGGAAAGATGATGCATCTCTGGAGATGAGTTATAATGAAGAGAGGCCTGGGAACCACAGCCCTCCACCACCCGATCCAGCTTACACACACACAGCAGTGTAATCACTGAAGAACAGACAGGACTGAGTAATGCTTCTGATACCTGATCACTGATTGTTTAGAAACATTGAATATTATCCCATAATTCACCAGCAGATCTTCACTAAATCTTGTACATGAAGAGATGTTGTCATACTGTAACTCTTGCATATCAGTGCTGCAGGTTTGAAGTGTCACTCTGACTCTGTACAGTTTGAGTTATGTGTGGTAGAGTAACACTCACTCTGATTATCAGACATATAAGAACAACAGGACAAAGCCACAGCTGGTTAGACATGCGTGTGTCTTGTACAAATTGCTGGTTTGTATCAGGTTCAGCCTAATTTCCAAACAATAGTGAACATAAGAAACATGCAGGTGTAAGAAATATCATCATATAAACAAACACACACCTAATAAACTAAGTCTAGCTGGATTTCCCATGACTGAGAAAAGTGATTGTGTGTTACTAAAGGACTTTGGATTTGAGAGAATATGTTTTATTGGCAGAATACTCGGCAGAGTACATTTATTTTTTACTTTGACTTCAGGGGTCTAAAACTACTAGTCTAGCACACTAGTCTAGTGAACTATTGGTCACAACAGAGATACACTAGGAAACAATGTGGTAATCAGTAGTGAGAGATTATTTGTGTTTCAGAACGTGGACAGTGATGAGTTTAGCACATTCAGAAGAGAAACCCGTCTTTATACGTTTCTTGAAGCTTGTGCGAGATCTTCTGTGTGAAGATCATTCCATTATCAAGAGCACATTGTTCAGATAAAAATCGCTTGCTAATGATGTAGTGTGTTTTTCTGAGGAAGCGTATTGAAAAGTGAAACTTTACACACACTCTCACACAAAGCCGTGGACGGTTCCAAACACCTCCACCCAAGAGCTGACCCTGTTTCTGTTCTTCAGATGCTTGTGTGTTTACTGACCATTACTGCATGTGCTGTGTAACCTGTCCAAAAAGTCCATCTACAGTTACATGTTAGGGTCTACATTTACAGGAAACACTTACACACTAAACCGTCCTCATTATAGTCTGACACTGTTCCATAAGCTCATGGTTGATGGTTACCTTCAGGCCGTGGTAATGTAGTGTTTTTTTGTCTCTTTCTGTTACAGCTCGCTCATCTAAACATACACCAGTCATCTTAAGAGAGAAACACACCTGCCTTGTAAAAACAGAACAGTAGCCATCAGCTATTTGTTGGTCTTTATGGTACACATATTAGAAGTTTTCGGACATTTATGCCACTTATAAATATCTGAATGTCTTCACAATAGATCACAAAATAAACAAGTGAGTGGCATCTGCAGGGGATTTCTGGTGGATGTTCTTCTGATGTTCTCCCGGTCTGTCACAGGTGCAGATGAGCACATTAACTGTGAAGATGATCCACTGACATCTGACAAGGACAAAGTGTCCAAATGTAAGAATATTCACACAGTGTCGGTCAAAAGTCACGTCACTGAATGTTTCTCATGAGCTTGAAAACCTTTGTTATGAAGCCATACCTTTAAACAATTTGCTTCGTAGACATTACTGTGGCCACATATGTCCATTACAAAGCTAAAATATTATTTAATATTATAATATTATAAAAAGTTTTTTTTTAAATAAATGACCTGGACCCAATAATGAAGGGAAAGCAGCCAGTAAGAGTCCAGAGCAGATGAAGCTCCTTCAGTCCAGTCCAGGATGATTCTTCTTCTGCTTTATTTCTGACAGAATGAGCCCACTGTAGAGCTTCAAACATGGATGAAGACATGATGAATAAAGCATGACAGAACTTCAAGATCTTCAGCCTCTGGTCTCACTGAAGCGGTGAGTCTGTCCGGCAGGTGGCGCTCTCCGCGGCCGCAGTGTCCGGTCCTCACCGCGCGGCGGCGCTGGGAGATCCCGCCGTTACGCTGGTGAGTCCCGGGGGCCGGAGCGCAGGATGGCGGCCGCGGCGGTCTGCGGAGCTGCTGAGGTCGAGTCCTCAGACAGTGAGCCGGAGCAGGAGCGCGGATCCCCGCAGAAACTCATCCGGAAGGTCTCCACGTCCGGCCAGATCCGGAGCAAGGTAACGAAACTCACGCTGAATCGCTCTGAATAACATTCGCTGTGAGTCGAGCGGCCCGTCCGAGATCCGCGACATTTCCTGCGTGTCCGGACCCTCCGGTACCGAGCACGAGCCGAGTGCGCGGAGTAACGGGAGATAACGGGACATAACGGGAGATAACGGGACATAACGGGAGATAACGGGAGATAACGGGACATAACGGGAGATAACGGGAGATAACGGGACCGCCGCGCGGATCGCTGACGAGCAACATTGTAACCGTTTGTTTGGAAGCCGCGAGCGCGTCACTGCGGCCGCGCGGCGGGATTCACGGTTCACGGTTTTACGGTTTTACGGTTTTACGGTTTTACGGAACAGTGTAGCGATGCTGAAGCCCGCGACAACCGGCCTGCCGTTCACTTACTGTAACAGACGTGACATCACAGTCCGAGAGATCCGGATGACGAATGACACGCTGTTTATTATGTGACGGTCTGTCGTGAACACGTACCGTTACATCTGAGAGAGTTCATCAGAGAGAAGTAACTGTGTTACTGTGACTGTGTTACTGTGACTGTGTTACTGTGACTGTGTTACTGTAACTGTGTTACTGTGACTGTAACTGTAACTGTGTTACTGTGACTGTGTTACTGTTACTGTAACTGTAACTGTGTTACTGTGACTGTGTTACTGTGACTGTGTTACTGTGACTGTGTTACTGTTACTGTAACTGTAACTGTGTTACTGTGACTGTGTTACTGTGACTGTGTTACTGTAACTGTGTTACTGTGACTGTAACTGTAACTGTGTTACTGTGACTGTGTTACTGTGACTGTGTTACTGTGACTGTGTTACTGTAACTGTGTTACTGTGACTGTAACTGTAACTGTGTTACTGTGACTGTGTTACTGTTACTGTAACTGTAACTGTGTTACTGTGACTGTGTTACTGTGACTGTGTTACTGTGACTGTGTTACTGTTACTGTAACTGTAACTGTGACTGTGACTGTGTTACTGTGACTGTGTTACTGTGACTGTGTTACTGTGACTGTGTTACTGTAACTGTGTTACTGTGACTGTAACTGTAACTGTGTTACTGTGACTGTGTTACTGTTACTGTAACTGTGACTGTGTTACTGTGACTGTGTTACTGTGACTGTGTTACTGTGACTGTGTTACTGTTACTGTAACTGTAACTGTAACTGTGTTACTGTGACTGTGTTACTGTGACTGTGTTACTGTAACTGTGTTACTGTTACTGTAACTGTGTTACTGTGACTGTGTTACTGTGACTGTGTTACTGTAACTGTGTTACTGTTACTGTAACTGTGACTGTGTTACTGTGACTGTGTTACTGTAACTGTGTTACTGTAACTGTAACCGTGTTACTGTAACCGTGTTACTGTAACTGTGTTACTGTAACTGTAACCGTGTTACTGTAACCGTGTTACTGTAACCGTGTAACTGTAACCGTGTTACTGTAACTGTAACTGTAACTGTGTTACTGTAACTGTGTTACTGTAACTGTGACTGTGTTACTGTGACTGTGTTACTGTAACTGTGTTACTGTAACTGTGTTACTGTAACTGTGTTACTGTAACTGTGTTACTGTGACTGTGTTACTGTGACTGTGTTACTGTAACTGTAACCGTGTTACTGTAACCGTGTTACTGTAACTGTTACTGTAACGTGTTACTGTAACTGTAACCGTGTTACTGTAACTGTAACCGTGTTACTGTAACCGTGTTACTGTAACTGTAAGTGTTTATGAGTGATCAGGCCAGTAATGTGTCACAGTAAATTCTTCCTCTGTGCTGTGTGTGTTGCAGGAAACACCCAAACAATCCCTAACCCAGTCCTAAACCTAACATTAACCCTAAACCTCATCCTGCAATGTGACTGGTTGAGAGACATATTGTTCTAGTAACAACTCACTGAAAGTGCAGTACAGTACAATACAGTGCAGTACAATACAGTACAGTACAGTACAATACAGTGCAGTACAGTACAGTACAGTACAATACAGTGCAGTACAGTACATACAGTACAATACAGTACAGTACAGTACAGTGCAGTGCAGTACAATACAGTGCAGTACAGTGCAGTACAATACAGTGCAGTGCAGTGCAGTACAATACAGTACAGTACAGTACAGTACAGTACACTACAGTGCAGTGCAGTGCAGTACAGTGCAGTGCAGTACAGTGCAGTACAGTGCAGTGCAGTACACTACAGTGCAGTAGCAGTGCAGTACAGTGCAGTACACTACAGTGCAGTGCAGTACAGTACAGTGCAGTACAGTACAGTGCAGTACACTACAGTGCAGTGCAGTACAGTGCAGTGCAGTACAGTGCAGTACACTACAGTGCAGTACAGTGCAGTACAGCTGCGGCTGCATGAAAAGCAAGATGTGCACTTGAGTTTTAAATTCATCCTGTGAAGAGCAGCGCATGTGTAACGAATTCAGCAGCTTCAGCAAAACCGTTCTGTCATCAGTCTGCAGAATTTGTGAGGACTATGATGCTTTGTTTTAAAAAGTGATACATATGTATTTCACATACAGACAGAATAAACGTTTGTTGAGTCTCACACCATGAGTGTTTTAAAATGAAACGTTCAGCTTTTAATGCAACTGAGTTTTGACTGAACTCCATTCAGCTGTTTTGAACATCAGAACAGGTTTAACGTAAATGTGTGTGTTATGAAAGCATATTTCCATGGCTCTGATCTGCAGTCAGTGTGTCGTGTGGTTGATGCAGAGTTGCTGGGTTTTAACTTCTTTTTGTATGCACTCTTTATGTGAAGACGGGGGGGAAAAGGTATTTTAACATCACAAATAACACCTGACATCTGTAGTCCTGCACCAGTGTTAACACTGAAGTGTGACTGAAGTAAGGTCTGCAGCCTTCTGACCAGCCCTGCTGCTTGGGGTGAGAGCCTGGATGCCTCACTGTGAAGCTTCAGTGCTGTGCTGTGGTGGGGAGAAGGTCACAGGCTCTTTGAGTCTGATCAGACAGCAGTCAGATGAAAGGGCTCAATCTGACGGCCACCCGTCTGTTGAAAGGTCACAATTGACCAGCGGAGCTTCAGTCGTGGTCTCCAATCGTTCCATTCTGAGGGAAACTAACTGAGAAACACTTCCTGGTGTATTGCACATATTTCTACAGGATCAGGGTATATTAACATTTACAGTTATGCATTTGCTTTCATCTAGTGACATACAGTGAATTCAAGCTGTATATTTGATCAGTATGTGTGGTCTCTGAGAACTGAACCCATGCCCTTGTGCCAACACAAAGTCTGTCTGCAGTGTCACTTTAAATTCCTGTAGTGTTTATATATGTTATGTACTGCCTGAAATATACATGCATGTTCTGATTGAAGTATAAGCACGTCACACGTGTCTGTCATGTCAGAGCTGAAGTTAGCATGTGGTGAGGAAATGACTCTATCTACATCAAAACTTTAAGTTATTTTAGTAAAAGACTTGCAGCACAAACAGGTCAAGCTTCCTTTCAGAGGATCTGTGTCGTCTGACTACTGTGTGTGTGAAACCACACATGAGCCGTGTTTATGTCATTAAATACTGTTCAAGAGGAAGCATTTACTGACAGCGGAAACCAATGTGTGTGAGAGTGTGTGTGTGAGAGTGTGTGTGTGAGAGTGTGTGTGTGAGAGTGTGTGTGAGAGTGTGTGTGAGAGTGTGTGTGTGAGAGAGTGTGTGTGTGAGAGAGTGTGTGTGTGAGAGAGTGTGTGTGAGAGTGTGTGTGTGTGAGAGTGTGTGTGAGAGTGTGTGTGTGAGAGTGTGTGTGAGAGTGTGTGTGTGTGTGTGTGTGTGTGTGTGAGTGTGTGTGTGAGAGTGTGTGTGTGAGAGTGTGTGTGAGAGTGTGTGTGTGAGAGTGTGTGTGAGAGTGTGTGTGAGAGTGTGTGTGAGAGTGTGTGTGAGAGTGTGTGAGAGTGAGAGTGTGTGAGTGTGTGAGAGTGAGAGTGTGTGAGAGTGTGTGAGAGTGAGAGAGTGTGTGTGTGTGTGTGTGTGTGTGTGTGAGGGAGTGTGTGTGAGTGTGTGTGTGAGAGTGTGTGTGTGAGTGTGTGTGTGAGTGTGTGTGTGTGTGTGTGTGTGAGTGTGTGTGAGAGTGTGTGTGAGTGTGTGAGGGAGTGTGTGAGGGAGTGTGTGAGGGACTGAGGGGTGCGTGTGAGCAAGTGTGTGTCACCATGTGTATGTGAGAGGGGTGTAAAGCTCTCACATCAGTCAGAATCTCAGATCTGTGTCTGATGGATTCCAGCAGAAAGCAGGTGAGTTTGTTAAACTGTCTGTGTGTGTGTGTGTGTCAGGGCTGCACAATATATTGAAATGATTTGAATATAGTAAATGTGCATAATGACATAGTTATTAAATGCAGTTTTAAATGCAACTAAATGATTTTAAAACTCGGAAGGTTTCATATCGTCAGAGTCTTGAGGTAGATGCAGAGAGACTGACACACAAATGGTAACATTAAAACATGTTCACTTTTTACATGCTTTTTCCAGCATGTATGTTGGTTATGTATTTTTCAGTTTTCTTCTCCTTGTGTGTTCTCACTTCTAATGAAAATCATCTGCAGTCTTTACTGACTGTTCAGTGTTCACTGATGCTCGGTGTGATTTGTGTGTTCTCAGGTCTAGTTCATTTAGTTTTTTAGATTCTTCAGTGGGACTAATAGCTTTTGTTGAGTTTGTTTGCTCTTGTGTTTAATGTTGGAAATTAAATATTTCACAGAAAGAGTGAATGTGAACCACTGTTACATATTTTCTTATATCCTCCACTGTGATGTTAGCGTGTTGATGATGGTTGCAGTTGTTGCTGTGCAGTTGCTCGGTTATCTGGGCTGTACGATAATCTACGATACGATAAATTTGAAACACAATTTAAGTCATTTTAAAATGTATTTAAAACTGAAAATGATATAACCAACATACATGTTTCACATTCTTTCTGGGTAAGGAAAACATCACTACAACATCTCATAGCATCTCTCCACTTTCTGCATCAATCTAAAATTGACTAGACAAAACTTTCCCAAGTATTTAGAAATGGCAAACTTTATTGCATATACATGTTTGCGCTACTTTGATAATTTCAAAATATTGTGATTATTGCTGGTGCAAAGTCAAAAGAGCCTGTCCCCAAATATCTCAAAAATTCTGCTCTGAGGATAAGGTCCAGATCTTTGCTTCAGTGTAAGTCACACTTAGAAAAGCATTTTTCACAGCCTATAAGCTGAGCATCAAACTTGTGCAACCATGTATACATGTATGAGCAACAGAGACCTGACTTTACAAACACCACTAATAAGAATATTAACATTCCAGGTAATTATGAAAAAAAAGAAAAAAAATGAATTGTTTACAAGCGTTTCAATCAGTTCTCTTAAAACATTACGAGACACAGGATTGTGTGTGTGCTAGGTTTAGTTTGTGTAGTTTCTTCATGTATAAATATTCTTTCATTACAGGTTTGTTGTATGAAGATGTTGAGAGAGTTCATGAATGAGCATGACTGCAGAAGAAGAAATTTTTACAGATCTTTCTCCTCTTCCTTCTAGACCATTTTAAAAGAGGGAAAATTAATGAAACAGACAAACTTTCAGCGCTG
>JAZGTH010000080.1:5285000-5292500 GCA_036877525.1 Chromobotia macracanthus | reverse complement strand
GGAGTCACATCTCACGGGCTTTCCTGTGAAGGTACCTGCATTTAGTATACGACATCTGTGAATACTGTTACATGTAAAATGTCAACTGCTGTGTTGATTTAGTTGATTCTGAATCTGTGAACTGAATGTGTTTATGTCAGGGGTGATATAATCCTGCTGCTGGAGGGTCAGTGTCCTGCAGAGTTTATCTCCAACCCCAATCAAACACACTGAAGCAGCTCTTTGAGCTCTTCCAGGCAGGTGTGTGAGAGATGTTGGAGCTAAACTCTGCAGGGCACTAACCCTCCAGGATGGATTTTGGGCACCCCTGGGTTATATGTTTAAGAGCTGTGCAGGGTTAACCGTGTGTGTTTGTGTGTGCATCTGTGTGTGTTGTACAGTGTGTAAGTTTAAAGCTCACAAGCGTTGTGCAGTCAGAGCCACTAATAACTGCAAATGGACGACACTGGCCTCCATCGGCAAAGACATACTGGAGGATGAAGAGGGGGTGAGTGTGTCTCACACACACACATGGCATTGCTTCATTCATTTGTGTTAGGATTCTGCCTTCTGTAGAGGTTTTAAATGTTTTCACACTGTGACACTATAGTCTTGTGTGTGACTTGAGTTTGAGCTCCGGTTTGAGGAGTTTATCCAGCCCTGTTCCTCCCTCTCTTTCGTCACTTCCTGTCTCTCTGCACTGAGCTGTCAGATAAAGAACACTCAGGACTGTGCAGGCGTCAGACAGCGAGAGCTCATGAGAGTTTAAAACACTGATGAACAGGAATGTGGGGTTGAAATGACTTCAATTTCATTTCATCTCTGAACTCTCTGTAGATCTCGATGCCTCATCAGTGGCTGGAGGGAAACCTGCCGGTCAGCGCCAAATGTACCGTGTGTGATAAAACCTGCGGCAGTGTGCTGAGACTTCAGGACTGGCGCTGTTTATGGTGCAAAGCCATGGTGAGTGAGTGTGTCAGTGTGTGAGTTTCTTCTACATTCTTCTGTAATTTCTGCTAAAGTCAATGCAAGGCAGCATTTATCTGTGAGTGTGTGTCCTGCAGGTGCATGCTGGGTGTAAAGAGCAGCTCTCCCTCAAGTGCCCGTTGGGTCAGTGTAAAGTCTCAGTGATCCCACCCACTGCCCTCAACAGCATCGACTCCGATGGTGAGCATCCAATCAGAGCTCTCGTCCAGCAGTGCATTTAAAATATTCAGCACAACAAACACAAAATGTTTTAATGTCAATGTCACTGTGTGTGCAGGATTCTGGAAGGCGTCATGTCCCCCGACCTGCACAAGCCCGTTGCTGGTTTTTGTGAACAGTAAAAGTGGAGATAATCAGGGTGTGAAGTTTCTACGGCGATTTAAACAGCTGTTGAACCCTGCACAAGTGTTTGACCTGATGAACGGAGGACCACACCTTGGGTAAAACACACACATGGACTGATTTCTTCAAAACAGAAATTGGCTCTTGTACACATGATGCTAAATATGCTCTCATAACGTTGCATGTTGTGTGCGCGTGTTGTATGTTGTGTGTTGTATGTTGTGCGTGTTGTATGTTGTGTGTGTTGTAGTTTGCGTCTGTTTCAGAAGTTCGACACATTTCGTATTCTGGTGTGTGGGGGGGACGGAAGCGTTGGCTGGGTTTTGTCTGAGATTGATGTTCTGACTCTACACAAACAGGTACACACACGCTCACACTGCAGACACACAAATGCTTCAGATCCTGAGCACTTGTGAGCACTGCTGCAGTGTGAACGCTGCCACGGTGTTATAATTAGCAGCAGGAAATGATCACATTCTAATTATGACTTTCATAAATATGAATCTGGCAACAGGACCTGAAGCTACACAGTCTCTATGCTCATACTGCCCCCTGCTGATGGGTTTATGCATCTACAGAAATCTGCATCTGTGTTATTACAAAGTCTGTTTGTGATGTCTGCAGTGTCAGCTGGGTGTACTTCCTCTGGGGACAGGAAATGACCTGGCGAGAGTTTTGGGGTGGGGCTCAGCCTGTGACGATGACGCACAGTTACCCCAGATACTGGAGAAACTGGAACGAGCCAGTACCAAGATGCTGGACAGGTGTGTGTGTGTGTGTGTGTGTGTGTGTGCTGAGATATGTGTTCATATTATGTTTCTTTCATTTAAAACAAACACTGAGCAATTTTTATATAGATGGAGTATTATGGTATATGAAACCAAGTTTCCACGGCAACACTCCAGCTCCACAGTGACAGAGGAGTGCAGTGAGGATTCTGAGGTAAAGTGAACACACACTTTTACGTTTCTTGTTATTATTGTCTTTGGGTGTTACATTGTATCCACAGTGTTTCAGGTATTTAAACGGGTCATATTCAGCACTTAGTTCTGTTTATAATGTTAGTCAGGGTTTCAGCACGCATTACATGCTTGTTTTGCACTGCTCTGATTGGCTGATTTTGTTGCAGGTGCAGCACATTCTGACCTATGAGGATTCAGTTGCTATGCATCTTTCCAAAATACTGACGTCTGACCAGCACTCTGTGGTCATCTCCTCTTCCAAGTGTGTTCTGTATATGTGTCTGTATGTCTGTGTGAGATCTTGTTGATTGTGTGGATCTTAAGGTGTGTGTTTGTGTTTTTTTAGAGTCCTGTGTGAGACGGTTAAGGATTTTGTTGCGAGAGTCGGTCGTGCATATGAGAAGAACACAGAAAGCTCTGAGGAATCAGAGGCCATGGCCAAAAAGGTCAGCTCTGGTTGGCTCTCTCTAGTCTGTGTGCTGACTTTGTGTCTGTGATTGGTTGTTGGATGACTCTGGGTGTTTCTGATTGGCTGTAGTGTGGTGTTTTAAAAGAGAAGCTGGACTCTTTACTGAAGACTCTGAACGAGGAGTCTAAGGCCACAAGTGTGATGGCCACGCCTCCACCCACCATTGCTGAGGAGCAGGACGATGGGGAGTGTGTTATGCTGGCTCCGCCCAAAGCCCCGCCCAAATTTACGACTCCTTGCTCGCCTCGCCCGACTGTTGCCATTTTCAAGCCACGAGAGCAGCTGATGCTACGTGCTAACAGTCTGAAAAAAGCCATCAGACAAATCATAGAGCACACAGAGAAAGGTACACACACATACACACACACCTTTAATGTACATAGTTCATCTAATGCATTTTGACATCATTTTTAAAAAGCATCTGTTATTAAACCTCTCTGTCTCTCAGCGGTGGACGAACAGAACGCTCAGACTGAGGAAGTTTTTGCCTCTCTGCCTGCTGAGGAGGAAGATGATGATGATGATGGAGATAAATTATCTCTACAGTCATCATACAGCAACAGAGCACGACCCAGTAGAAGAGGTGGGATTTGGTGATTCACTTTCTGGATACGTTACTGTTCTGGTTGTGCACACACACTAATTGTCATTGTTTATGTATCTCTCTTTCTCGCTGTCTTTTTGTGTTTATGTCTCTTTCTTAGCCTCTAAGACTCCATGTGAGAAGCTCATCAGTAAAGGAAGTCTGTCGATAGGCAGCTCCGCCTCACTTCCTGTTCAGACCGGAAGTAGGGACAATATGCCCATGCTGAACACCAAGATCCTTTACCCAAGTAAAAGCAGTTGTCATGGAAACAGGAGAATCTGTGGTACTTTTCAGAAGCTCATTCTGTGTGTGTGTTTGTGTGTGTAGGTCTCAGGGCAGGAGTGTCGGGCTCTTTCAGTGGTTCAGTCATTAGCAGACTGTTGGTCAATGCCGACCCGTTCAGCTGTGACCCAGAGAACCTGTAAGTCTGTCTGTCTCTTCGTCTGTCTGTCATTGTCAGACAATTGAGAAAAATAAACAAAAGAAAATCAAATGAGGAGCAGGATTTGATTTGTCAGGATTATGATGGTCTGATCACACAGACAGGCACACTCATGTAGTTTGACATTGTTTGGCAGAG
This sequence comes from Chromobotia macracanthus, assembly GCA_036877525.1. Classification (NCBI taxonomy): domain Eukaryota; kingdom Metazoa; phylum Chordata; class Actinopteri; order Cypriniformes; family Botiidae; genus Chromobotia; species Chromobotia macracanthus. The sequence continues at coordinate 5,288,595 of JAZGTH010000080.1, read as the reverse complement.
TCTCAGATGTGTGCTGTATGACTCTCACTCTCTCTGTTTCAGGGATCTCTACACAGAGAAATGTGTGATGAATAATTATTTTGGAATCGGTCTGGATGCCAAAATCTCTCTGGACTTCAACAACAAACGTGATGAACATCCAGAGAAATGCAGGTGCATAATCACATGTAAACAAACAATCACATCTACACATAAACACATGTAAAAGTAATCATATCTAAACAATCACATCTAAATGTAAACACATGTAAAAGTAATCATATCTAAACAATCACATCTAAATGTAAACATATCTAAACATAAACATCTAAACGTAATGATGTATAAACAAACACATCTCAACCTAATCACAATTATTATTATATATTAATTAATAAATATTCTAAATACTGAATAATTAACATTGTGTTAAGTAGTGTTCATTAAGACTAGAATTGCTGTTAATATTGCTCACACTCAGGGTAAATGATTTCAATAAACCCCAAACCCTAAGTATTAAACTTCAGCGTAAATCATCCTGAGCCATATACAATTTTTAAACATGATAGCGTGATATTGTTATCATGTCTTTACCTCTATATAATTGACATCTGCTGCATGTTTGTGTTTGTTCAGAAGTCGCACTAAAAACATGATGTGGTACGGGGTTCTGGGGACTAAAGAACTTCTGCACAGAACATACAAGAACCTGGAGCAGAGGGTTCTGCTGGAGGTGAGAGAGAGACGGAGAAAGAGAGAGATGGGAAGAATGTTTTTAATGTGTTTGTGAGGTTAATCCGTGTGTGTGTGTGTGTGTAGTGTGACGGCAGACCCATCCCTCTGCCCAGTCTACAGGGAATTGCTGTGTTAAACATTCCGAGTTATGCAGGAGGAACAAACTTTTGGGGAGGAACTAAAGAAGATGACGTAAGTTCTGTCTAATCTGCCATTAGTGTTTTTGTGTTGATGCGTGTGTGTTTGAAATATAAAGGCTTGTTTAGAGTCATGGATTAGAAGAGCTTTTACTGTAACGTGTGTGTATGTTACAGACCTTCACTGCACCATCATTCGATGATAAGATCCTGGAGGTCGTGGCTGTATTTGGCAGTATGCAGATGGCTGTTTCCAGAGTCATTAATCTCCAGCACCATCGTATCGCACAGGTACACAACACACACACAAATACACACAAATACACACAAACGGCTTTGAGGCTGTGGAACTGACGTGTGTCTCTCGCAGTGTCGGACAGTGAAGATCACAATTCTGGGTGATGAAGGTGTTCCTGTGCAGGTGGATGGAGAGGCCTGGATCCAACCGCCCGGATACATCAGGATCATTCACAAGAACCGAACACAGACTCTCACCAGAGACCGGGTTTGTGTGCATATATAACACACTCATACAAAACACACCCATTTCTCCATATCAAATTGCTTGCTTATCCACCATTAAAAATATGCAGAATATATCTACAATTGAATATATGCAGTTTTGTCAAGATATTCATACGTTGGGCTCAATTTAAATAAGATCATAAGATGCATAAATTCTGTCAGGTGAGTTTTTCATCTCTGTGTTGCAGGCGTTTGAGAACACTCTGAAGTCATGGGAGGACAAACAGAGAGGTGAGATTCCACGGCTGGTATCCCAGCATGCGTCACAGCCAGAGATTGTTTCTGAAGAGGAAACCTCTCAGATCAGCCTGTTTGGACAGGCGGCTGGTGCTCTGATTCACAGGTATACACACAACACAATTACATACAACCTCATTCACAACCACACACAACAAAATACACACACTGTCGCATGCAGATCAGTATGAGAATCAGATGTGCACTTTTGTGTGTAAACACACTTTATTATCTTGCACAGAGCTAACCTGTGTGTGTGTGTGTGTTTGTGTGCTGGTGTGCAGTATCAGGGAGGTGGCGCAGTCTCATCACACTATTGAGCAGGAGTTGGCTCATGCGGTCAACGCCAGCTCTAAAGCCATGGACCTGGTGTATGCAAACTCCAAGACCAGCGGGGTGAGAAACTGCATCACCTGTCACTCACAAGCTGCTCAGTATTACATTATAACAACTGCTCTGTGATTGATGCAGATTTTGACTGCTGTGTGTGTGTGTGTGTGTGTGTGTGTAGGGTTTGACCTGTCATGTGGTGATGCAGATGGTCAGTGATGTAAAAGCTTTACACAGTGAGACAGAACTGCTGCTGACTGGAAAGATGTGCCTGGTGAGTAACACACTCATACGTGTGTGTGTTTGTGTGTGTTAATGGCTAATAACTGTTTCTTGTGAAGGGTTTTTCTGCAGAGGTTCTTCACAATCTGTTCTCTTCACAATCGGTTTCTGTCTGTTTACAGTAAGATGTAGATGTTTAAAGTTGTTTATTGTATGGACACCTGATTAGTAACACTAAGACACTTTAATAAACACTGAATTTAAAATATATAGTGAAACAATTGTTTGACCAGTCAATGAAAACTACTAGGGAGCTAATCCCGTCTGTTTTCTGGAAAGCTGTTTACTGTTTTACATTTCTGTGGTGTAACTCTTATCTGTAACTTTATCTCTCTCTTCCTCTCTGTCTTTCACTCTCTGTCTCACTCTCTGTCTCTCTCACTCTCTTTGTCTCTCTCTGTCTCCAGCAGTTGGATCCTCCTCAGAGGGATCAGCTGATTGGTGCGTTGGGTTCTGTCACTCAGCAGTTGCGCAGACTGACAGACATCAGCTGGCTCAGTCCAATCATTGACCCCGCCGATGATGAGGTCACACAAACATCAGTGTACACGTGAACAACATGTGAACAACACTGTGGATCTGCTGCTGTCTTTATACCAGTCTAACAGTGTGTGCTTGTGTGTGTACAGGTTCAGCTGTCTGATTTCTCAAAGCGAAGTCGCAGTGCTAAATTCCGCCTCAAATTTAAGAAAGACAAGAACAACAAAAATAAGGAGACGTGTGCTGCCTTCAGCATGCCTGGTAAATATCTGACCCTTCACCTCAGAGAAGGAATAAAGTGATGTGTGTGTCTGTGTGCGGGGGTCAGTGTGTGTGTTGGAAAGGACAGTGAGCATGTGTAATGTGTGTGTTTTCTGTGCAGTGTATCAGTGGGGTGTAGATGAAGTGGCCATCTGGTTGGAAATGTTGTGTCTCTCAGAGTATAAGGAGATCTTCATCAGACATGACATCAGAGGACCAGAGTTACTTCAGCTGGAGAGGAGAGATCTGAAGGTATTGCCTGTGTGTGTGTGTAAAACATGATCTCAACATAAAACATGATTTTCCACTCCAGACCTGAAGAGGCAACACTGAGACATTTGATATTTTGAAACGAATTATTTAAAGGAAACTTTGAGAGTTACAGATATTGTTAATGTTGTGTTTTTGTGTCAGGACCTGGGCGTGACTAAAGTCGGTCACATGAAGCGGATCTTGCAGGGTATCAGGGATTTGAGTCCAAACTGCAATGCCAGCGAAGCCTAGACTCACCGCATCCAATCAGATGCCTCATTTAGACGTGACACAGCTTCACCCAGCCAATCAGATGCTTCGTCATGACTAAAACCAGCCATACTCAGCCTGCCACCTCATGGGGACCAACGCTGACA